>JAVTVY010034000.1:0-136717 GCA_036873755.1 Hanleya hanleyi
ATAGTCAGCCTACATCCCAGGAAAGTGAGATTGCTGAGAGTCTATATACTAATACGGAGAGCTTGACCTCAGATAGTCAGCCTACATACCAGGAAAGTGAGGCAGAACCTTCCTTCTGGGATCGTATTTTGACAGCAGCTATCAATACTCATCCTGCAGCGATCGAGGACGCCGGACAGGTTAACTTACAACAGGCGTACACCCAAATGCGCCCCTGCATCAGGAAAACAGCCATGGTGATCTATGAACAGTATACCTACTACCGCTTGAAATGAAAGGCGACCCCACGTACAGGTCCATCATGAAGACCAAGCGTCACTTGGAAGAGGATATGGGGCTACCATTCACTGAGGCCCTGGAAAATGCGATCAGGATCAGGAACTCTTTCAGGACATGCTGCCCGAACAATACCCCGGCCTGCCCGACGGCGATTAGGTCACACCGAGCAAAGATGAAAGTTTCTGAAACGGCGACTTCTGATTGGACAAGAACAGCCAAGAATACATCTAACGCAGTAACGGGCAAGAACGAATATGACTGTAGGGGCAAAGTCCGTGTTCCGCTTTTGATATTTTCGGGACAATTCCTAAATTTACATACACCCACTCCCCCACCCTACCTCTTTCAGCAGGCCCCGATAAGCCAGGGACCGATATTAGCCCTTTTGGACAAGGTTGATAGGAGTTTTCCCCTATTGTAGGGGTAAAGTCCGTGTTCCGCTTTTTATATTTTCGGGACAAATCCTCAATTTACATGCACCCACTCCCCATCCTATCTCTGTCGGCAGGCTCCGATAAGCCCCACTAGACGTGGTTGATAGGAGTTTTCCACTATTTTAGGGATAAAGTCCGTGTTCCGCTTTTTATGTTTTCGGGACAAATCCTCAATTTACATGCACCCACTCCTACCTCTCTCAGCAGGCCCCGATAAGCCAGGGACCGATATTAGCCCTTTTAGACAAGGCTGATAGGAGTTTTCCCCTATTGTATGGGTAAAGTCCGTGTTCCGCTTTTTATATTTTCGGGACAAGTCCTCAATTTACATACACCAACTCCCCCACCCTACCTCTCTCAGCAGGCCCCGATAAGCCAGGGACTGATATTGACCCCTTTGGGGTCGGGCTGATAGGAGTTTTCCCTTATTGTAGGGGTAAAGTCCGTGTTCCGCTTTTTTTAAATTTTCGGGACAAATCCTAAATTTACATGCACTCACTCCCCACCCTACCTCTCTGAGCAGGTCCCGATAAGCCAGGGGATCGACATTAGCCCTTTGGGATAGGGCTGATAGGAGTTTTTCCTTATTGGATGGGTAAAGTCCGTGTTCCGCTTTTTATATTTTGGGAACAAATCCTAAATTTACATACACCCACCCTGCACCCAGACCCCGATCAGCTCGGGGGACCGATATTCGCCCTTTGGGATAGGGTTGATAGGGGATTTCCTCTATTGTAGGGGTAAAGTCCGTGTTCCGCTTTTTATATTTTCGGGACAAATCTTCATTTTACATGCACCCACCGGATTGACAGAAAATTTTACATGCACCCACCCATGACTGGATGCGCCTTCACGAATGCTTCACTTTGACATCTCGCTCAACCCAATCGGACCGTGCAGTGTATTTGAAGTCTGGGGACTACTTTTTCTCCCCGGACGCAGACCGCATTACCACCAGACCACCTCACCGCGGAGGAATCCCCTAACATGTCCAGAGATGATCCAGTCCATCATTGTTTCTTGCTCTGTCGTGAGGTCACTTCGCTAGGGTCCCACCCGTCGAGAACCTCATTTTGTGACAAAGTTCTCCCTTAAATTTTACCCGGGGGAACAAATAAGTAGGTCAATATGGCTTTAAATCCTCTTTCTATACTACTAAGAGGTAAAACAAATTTATGACATCTGGCGACTGAAAAGCTTCCCTCGGCACCTCACATTCAGACACGAGAATACGGTGGATTCCCAGACGTAGTGTGTCTCAGCCGCTTTAATTGCAGCTGATCGTGTGGGGACTATGAAGTATTCATGGAGCCCCTTACACGAATCCGAACCTTCATACGCCTGTTCAAATTCTTGGGGTCGGCTTCGATTCGTATGTCAGATTTCTGGTCCCACTGAACTGCGGTGCTATAGATTGTGTGGATATGAATTCTTATAACCAAGGTAAATTGTCAGACTTTCAAAAGCAAACACTTATAGTTGCACAATTTTTGTATTTCAAGTCGCTACATTGATTTCTTGGGATTTCGCTATATTGCGCCTTATTGATCCTTTATTTGACATCACTTTTCAACGCGAAACTCATAAAGAGAGCTTCATCCTGTATTGGTCCAACCACCTTCATACTCCAACTACCACTGCAAAAAAAATGCGCAATTTATCAATGGTTCAAAACTCGATACCGATAGTTTAAATTTCTACATAGTTTTGACGGCGTTTATGCAAGTTTAGTACGATACTGGCCTATGTTACATATGCTAATGCATGTTCAAGTTAGCTATAAAACGTAATATGTTCATCTTGGAAAACATCAAAATGGTATTCTACTGGTATTAGCTATGTTTATAAGACTTCATATTATCGATACCGACATTTAGTATTCTCATATCTCTTATGCTAGTGTTTGTTCATCTTCACATTTCAAGTTAAATGCTACACTAACGTTCCGTCATTTACCTTGACTTACTGTATAGGGTAAATTATTCAAACCGGTAAAAGCACGTGATGTGCATATGGCCAATCAAGATAGGAGCTTGCCAACACCGAGCAGCGAGGATTTTCTTTGATGTCTGCCTGAGTGATTTCCAAATATGGCAAGTGTTGGTTGTATTGAAGTTAATTTCTTTCGAATAACCAATCAAATTTGGATTTCAAAGAGGTCATACATCGCACTCCTCCTAATATGGAACACGGAATATTTATAGAGCTATGACCTCACCAACCCCGTATTCTGAGCAGATAATGTGTTATGTTCCGCCAAGGCAACACGTGTAGTGTTCGACTTGGATATGCGAAGATGGTGTTTGTTTAGAGGGCGGAACAATTTCGGATTGCTAATTAGCTATCTTTGGTCAGTAAAGTCAGTCATTTTTACTAGCAAAGTAGCGTTTATTACAATGGGATGGCAACGAAAAGCCCTTCTTGACACTTTGACTGCATGACTGAAGAGTCAATTACAACTTCGGCATTGTTAACTCTCTCTCATGGATAGTTTCACGCCTTCTTATGGTGTGTACATTTCTCGTCTAAAAGCATTTGATAGAGCCTGTGGAAATGTCCGACGATTTCAATCAACGTCATAAAGCATAACCATCCAGTTCGACAAGACTATTATCAAGCGCCTTCACTACAACTTAGATTCCCAATTTTTGGTGATAAACATCACCCTTGCACTGTTAACGAAATACGATCGTATCCAGCAAAATCTCTGGCGCAACTCTTCATATTCTGTGTCTTATCACGTTTAACCTGGGGCGAGCATCTTCACAACGTCAAGGTTTGTTTTGAGCCGAAGACGAGACCTTGACCATCTTGCATAGCAGACCGCGTTTCGCCCACTTTCAGTAGTCATTTCAGTCACGTGATCTAGACCTTGACCTAGAAAAACTGCGCTGATGGGAAAATACGTTAGGGTTTGACTTTCTGAGTTAAACTATTCGCTGATACCGAATGCAAAATATTTAAACCAAGCCTACATAATAAAATATTAATGAATATAAATTTTGTAGAAATCGTGAGTTATTTCACCCAATTCGAGTCCTTCAGTGGGTAGGCGAGGTCGAATACACTAACCTCGCGGACCGCCTTTAAAGTTTCAGTGTTTTCTACATTTGCCTGGCTTGTGAGATGTTCGATGATAGATGGTCAATTTAAACGTGACTGAGATACAATATCCTCCGGGAAAAGACTCGCAAATTCATTTGGAGAACAGAATTCTGGTTAGGGATGCGGATTTGACGTTCGGAATAACATGACAGGTCATCAGCATCATTTAATACCGTTAGTCGCCTCTCTGTTAACAAAGTAGTTTATGCATATGGTAATATCTATACTGTCATTTGATTCCTGCGTGGATATGACTAAAATTATTCGAAATTGATAATTGCATGTATTAAGTCAGTCAGTTCTTTTATTTTCAGATTGATGTACACCGGACGCCAGAAAACACTGCAAAATGCTGTTGTACCCGCTCAACGATCCGACCGAGACACAGAATACAAAGGACAACCCAGAAGGTGGCACAAATTGGTCAGATGGCTGTCAATCCTTGTCACTAATTTCTTCGTCACATGGGTCCCGGGAGCAAGTGAGACAATAATCGCCCTTCACTGCCCATCATGTATTCATCCAGAAGTGATTCTGTATATCTTCAGCAGTCAGTGCGTTATTGGAGGACTTATCGTTATTATCGCCTCATTCGCCTTTCCAGATATCCATCAAACGTTTCGGAGGCTTTTGTTGCAGTGCTGCGGCCCCCGGTGGTCGAGTGGTTTAAGGTGCATCGCTGGTGATCGCTAATCTCACACCGCTGAACCGGTACAGGTTCGAGCCACGCTGGTGCATGTGTGAAAGTTAGACAGTCACTTGAAGACGGGCGGTGGTTCTCTCCGGGTACTCCGACTTCCTCCACCATTCAAACTGGCTGTCACCATATGAGTGAAATAATCTTGAGTGTGACATTAAACCAAATCTCTTCCCTACAGTGCTTGAAAATAAAATCGACTTTTGACGATCTTCACATTTCGGAATCAACTTTTATAAATCTGGGTCAAGGAAACTGTACACACGAAGAAACATCATACCATATATATTATTTATATATAAATAACTATTGAACCGAAGATGCATGCAATGGGCTTTGCGCCAATCTCAGTAAACTCAGATATAATATCAAGGAATATGTACCATCTTGGTTTACCTAGATTGTGTCTGCGTCTATGATGGTACATGTAGTTGATCGATGGAGTCTGAGAGAACAAATACCATATTCAATCATTTTTCATAGTTGTACATTCTTGCGCTTAAAACGAGTCACCGGTGCGTGTACAAATTATCATGTGTCCACAGTGAACCCTATTTATCACATATTTGCCTGTGATACTGGACATTTAGCCCCGTTGATACTGTTGAATGACACCGTTCCATATCATGATATGGATTTCTGCCCTCACGCGCGGGACTGATATCGGTTATTTGCCCTTGGGCTGATATCGCGCACAGGAGTGGTTTCCCCTCGAGGAGCTCGTCGCATTCTCTCCACAGTCTGACCGAGCGCACTTTTGTGCTTTTCAGCTGGATCTGGCTACGTATTAAATGTTTTGATGTATGTATACTCATTCGATAATCGATCCTGAATTTGAACCTTTTCGCTCTGGTGTATCATCAAATGAGACTAAGAAATTTTTGCAACGTTGACTGCATTTTACCGAGGGTCGAATTTTCGATGAAACCTAAAATCTATGTCTACTTGTTTTGTCAATTACACATTATGCTACCATTCATCTATAAATATGTGATCAATAGATTATGATATACCCATTTCCATATCGTCCCTGGGATTAGCCCTCGGCCCCCATATCAGCCCTCGGGCCTTCGGCCCTCTGGCTGATATGTGGGTCTCGGGCTGATACCAGGGCCGATATGGAAATGAGTATACAATAATCTCTAATTATCATTGGTGAAGCCATGAATGCGGATCTGTCCAGGATAAATATAAGGTGCCCGTATCCTCATTCTGGAATACGGACAACCTCGTAGAAGATACCAGATTCCGATTGGACTACAAAGAAGGTGCTGACAGAAAGGCTCTTGGAATTTAACAGTAGAATAAAAAAGACGGAGGAAATAACAGTAAGAAATTGGGCGCAATTAAGGCGCATTTCAGGTGCCAATAAGGTCCATCAATTCAGTCATCTAGGGAGCATTTATCTGTGCCTTCCGGTTTTCCATCAGACTCAAAATGGATAAGCCGCAAGTAGGACGCGTTCCAAATATGTTAATTGTGCCTTATTTGCGCCTTAAGTTTGGCTTTTTTGGGGTGAAATATTGGGGCGCATGTAAGGCGCATTTGGGACGATTAGGGCGCACTCTCAGAATAACAGCATGTCTGCTGTACCAGTTAAAGAGGTCTTAAGGCGCAAAACCTCATTGAAGATGAAAATAAGCTGAAAAGGATTCTTCTGAAAACGTTAGTAAGATTATTCAACCAGCTTTATTGGCACCTAATCGATCAAAATTCCTGCTGTTTAGTGAGAAGAAGTGGGCAAAAAACTATTGTATTTCACATCAGATTAATATTTACTAATTCATCATGCAGTTTTTGCGGGAAAACAAAATAAATAAAAAATTCGAAAAATCTGACTCGAAAATCGAGCAAAAAATGTCTTTTTTGAAAATGACGTCACTATGATGTTATCACACCGGCCATCTGGGATTTTTTAACATTTTCATGACCCAGCTGTATAGTGTGTTAAGTCTCAGCCCCTAGCTCAAATGGAAAAATAATTAGGGTGGGGGGAAATGCCCCCCCCCCCCCCAACCAGGCCTGGACAGGTCTTAAAAATCCCAGGCCAGATAGGGTTAATCCTGTGCAAAATATATCAATTTAACTCAATGTCCAGAACATTACTGATGAAGCTTGTCAAACAGGACTATATCACCAGACGCCTCCATTCCAGGTTTCTCAAGTTTCTTAAATAAATTCTGTGTACCATGACGGAAAATACGACCCGTTTAAACTCGCTGCCGCTTCGTAAATCGTTCTAATTCCGCTTAACCCGGGGTTAAGGACCGTTTGAACATCGTGCGTTTTACATCACTATGGTGTTCAAAGAGGCAGTTACAATCAAAGCGGGACTTAGATACATCTTACTATAGGAAATGTTTTTATGTAAAGAACATCAAGAGGATTGTTGGACTGCTGGGATCTGTTGACCGCTTCTGTCTTGTAGGAAACGATCTTGTTTTGTTTGTTTGTTTTTTTTTTTTTTTTTTTTTTTTTTTTTTTTTTTTTTTTTTTATTAATTATATACACATTTGGATTTGTCAATTAATAAGGTCAATTAATAATGATAATATCTAATAAAAAGTTGTTTTTCTTTAAGATTTTTTACTTTACTTATTCCAGAGTTCTGTTCACCGCACGCCAGAAAATACTGACAAAAATACCGTTATACCAGCAGAACTATCCTGCAGAGACACAAAATACAAAGGGAAAGCGAGGAAGTGGTCCAAATTGATCAGATGGCTGTCATTTCATCGTCACGTGGGCCGCGGGGGCAAGCGTAATTCTCATTGATATGGACCTCTTTCAATCACCTGATAAATTGTGCGTTCATTCACCTGCATGACAGGTGATCACTTGTCCAGAAAATTAGCATCACTTATGTGACACGAAACGAATTCAATTGTCAACAACAGAAAAATTATGCGTTCATTCATCTGCATGACAGGTGATCACTTGTCCAGAAACCTAGCATCGCTTATGTGACACGAAACTAATTCAATTTTCAACGCACAGAAAATGTACTGCAAGGCGTGAAGTCCTATATTCAACCCGATAACCCATGAGGATTTTACATTGTATCTCAATATTCATTTTTTGTCTTTTACTGCTGAAGGATATACTTTCTATAATCTGAAAAAAGTAAAAATATTTTACAAATATTGGTAACATGCAGAGAAGACATTATTTATCATTTCATCAGGTTGGTTTCATAATAAATGTCTGTCCCATCGGTCGCAAGTTATTTTTTTATATATATGTGTACAATCACACTAATGCATTAGAGATCCTTATTGAGAGAAATGTGTGAGACTACAAATTGTATAGCTCTTCGCCATGGGACTGAACATCAAAGAGTTTAGTGGAATTATTTCAACAGCCTATTTTACATTTAAATAGCCCCGTTTCAGTGCCTGAGGCTCTAGTTTATGTTTAGTTCTCATTTTTTTTGCTTATTCACATTACATAATTATTTCCTAATTTCTTATGCTGTATTATCAGAGAAATAGTATCAATAGAAAAAAAAATTGAAAATTGACCGACAAATCGACATTTGAATGACATCACGATAAATGGGTTTGCACTTTGTTCTCTCCCAACATTTATGGTACTGCTGATGCAACAGAACCAGTAGACACACCCAGACATTCCATAATAAAGAAAATAACTACCACCCAGTTGCAGAACTTCAGGCAAAATATCGATCTGTTAGAGCTGTTGACGGCAGTCAGAAACATTGTCCATCAATGGATATGTTGATCCACAACTGAATCGCAGGCGTATGTAATGGCTTTGTCTGATCCCATTACTGCGTTCAGTGCTACATGAAGGCTGACCGAACACATATGAATTTCAAACATTTGAGGTAATTCAGTTGTATTGTATCAACATCATAACGTTGGATTACTTTGCCGACATGGCTGTATGCCCTATTTTCCATTGTTAAAACGACTCCACAATGTCTTCACTGATGCATGTACAAAGCGACCATGTATCGACGGTGAACTCTATTTGTGATGAAGCCATAAACCACGCTCTTCTCCCAAGGGTAAATATCAAGTGCCCATATCCCATTGTCGAATTCGTGCAACCTCGTAGAATATCACAGATACCGATTAGACCATCAATGAGGTGTTGACAGCCAGGCCCTTGGGCATTGCCAGTAAGATACAAACGACGGAGGAAGTAACAGTATGAATGTAACCGACTATCACGTTAATAATTCCTGCTTGGAATATTCAGAACCCTCCAATATTCCCGAATTAACTGTAGCCGGCATTGTTGTTACTATAATATGCAGTCTAGGTCACGTGATTATCATCCCGGTGATGTACCATTCTCCTAGGGATGAGCTCACCAAGGCGTTATACATCAATGGATATGTTTCTGGCTTGCTATTATGTGTTTTCGGTGTGCCTATGTCTCTGTTACAACTACATACATCACCGAGAACAAAAACTACCCTTTTGTGCATGGCAACTCAAGGTGTGCAAGTGTTCCTTATTACGGCGTTTGCGAGTTCTTTGCTGCTGAGATTCATTATACCCATATTTATCCTCAGGAACCCACTGAGACAGACTTTTCTACATACCAGACAAGGACGAGTTTCTGTGTTCATAGTTCTTTGGATGGTTGCAGGTTTCTTAAGTTTAGTTCCAATTGCATTCTTCGCTGCTGGCAATGGAGCGGGTCCTGTACCCTGTTGTGGCTGGCATCTGTATCCGAAGTCGTATATCTGTTGCATGGCCTATGGAAACCTAACGACAAGTTGTTCTGCTTTCATCTGTTTATCGCAGTAAGTTGTACCATTTCTGTCATTTGCTTCTGCAAAGTTACCAAGAATTAACTACGGTATATTGTCTCGATAGAAAGACTTCCAGTCGTAGCTTAATCTACTTTCGGTGCTAAAATCTACTTCCACAATGTTGAAAATGCCACATGTTAGCTTCTTTAGCGGAATTACGAGAACGCTGATGTATTCAGTTGCGATGATTGCGATTTCAAGAATTGCGAAACGCTGATACAATTTAGCCTGTGGTATACTGAAGCGATATGCATGAGATAAGAAAAATTGATGACGTCTGGCGACTAAAAAAGGACGTGTCAGCTTTACCCGGGAAAAAACCCTCTTGCTGTCATGTTTGTAAAGCGAAAAAAATATTTCTCCATATCAGCAGGAAAAGTTGTGTTTCATACATATAAAATACCGAAATTTTACACTGAAAACTCTCACAGCCAACGGTGACGTAAAACGGCGTCGATGAACGTTGGAAAATGGGCGCTTGGTCGTTTTTATATTTTCTGGATACATTTTCACAGGGAATTCCCTTTATATTCAAAATATGACACCTCTAACCAAAATATAATTACATGTTCTCAATTTTATCAAATAAACCACAAACATATATTGAAATATCATTTTGGTTGAAGGTGTCATATTTTCATGAAATTTAAATTAAGTTTTGTTTCTCTGTTCACTTGGAAGACGGCGTTATATTAGCATTGTAGTAGTGTTTGGTGTTGCATAGCTTCTTGGCCGTGTGGTTAGAGCCTCATTTTCTTTCATGATTATGTTGCTACATTGTTAGAAGATTTGTTCAGGTTTGCTCCGGTAAATACACTAAAGAATCTTGATTACGGGAAATTATTGCTATTTGGCTATAGAGGCAAACACAAGATGGTGAATTGTTTTTTTGTTAACATTCTGCTCAGTGTCGCTCGTCTGACAATAGAGAAGAGGAGAAGAATGAAAGTGTTTCATCAATCGAACCTAAATTTGTTGAAGTTTTTCAAGCGGTATTTGATGGATTATGTTCATCAGTCTTATTTTTATTACAATGCAAAATATGACATCGAAACATTTAACAGGAAGTTCCTCAAACAAAACATACTTGTAAATATTGATGGTGATGAACTAATCTGTAACTTTTAATCTCATTGTATATACTCATTAATAGAAAACAATGTTTTTATCTCTCTACTATGTGATAGTTTTCTATGAATTGATATAAAACAGTGTGTCTTTGTATATATATCATATGGTGAATAAATCAAATGAGAAAAAAAAAACGTTTGGTTGTGAATGAACAATGCTGTCAATTTTGAGTTCGAACCCCAATTTTGCCAGTTTAATTTTTTTTTTTTTTTTTTTTATCCACTCCTGAAGAAATATTTCTGGAGTAAAATAATGAAAAAAATTAGTTTACAATTAATATTTTGTAAGTAGAAAATCCCCAAAGCTGTTCTGTACAACGTAAGTAGTAGTGTCTCCGCATTTAAAGTAACATTGCCCTCTTTGCACTTAAACTTGAGGGGTAACTCGTGATTTCCCGAAAAAATCCGACAGGGGGCGCCACCAGTTCAAGGCATGTACGGACATGTTCTGGATTGCATCATCCTTGGCTGTGTGCCAAGTTTTGAGTTCCTCCGGGTACAATTGAAGGGGGTACTTGGTCAAACTACCTCCATCACAGAAAGAGTTCCAAAGGGGAGTTAACATCTTGATGCACTGTTGTGGTTTTTGTCAAAATGCCGGATTATCTTCCCTGATTCGAACATTTGCATATTAAATCTATACGAGAAAATGCCTGTATGGGGTATGGATGATCCGATGGGGTCGTATGAGGTATCATAGTGAAGCTTAGGTGAGGGGGCATCTAATGGGCTGGGTGCGGGATTGAAATAGCGGCATTCTGCGCATGCGCGGTGGACCCAGGGTATGGAAATAGACGTTTTGGAGCTAGGAGAGCCCGTAATGGTCCGATGGAGTTGAGTGAGGTATCAATGTGAAGGATTCGTGAAGGGGCATCTGATGAGCTGGGAGCTGGGTTGAAATAGCGTCATTCTGCGCATGCGCGGTGGCCCAAGGGTATGAAAATAGACGTTTTGGAGCTAGGGGAGCCACTAATGGGCCGATGGGGTCATATGAGGTATCATTGTGAAGCATTCGTAAAGGGGCATCTGCCTGGACTAGTGGTTTGGGCGTTGTCACCAGTCTGCGCATGCGCAGACAGGGAATTGTGGGAAAAGGGTATGGACATAGACGTTTTGGAGCTAGGGGAGCCACTAATTGTCCGATTGGGTCATATGAGGTATCATTGTGAAGCATTCGTAAAGGGGCATCTGACTGGACTAGTGGTTCGGGCGTTGTCACCAGTCTGCTCATGCGCAGACAGAGAATTGTGGGAAAAGGGTATGGAATAGACGTTTTGGGACCTAGGGGAGCCCCTATTGGGCCGATGGAGTCGAGTGAAGTATTAATGTGAAGCATAGGTGAGGGGGCATCTGACTGGACTAGGGGTTCGGGCGTTGTCACCAGTCTGCGCATGCGCAAACAGGGAATTGTGGGAAAAGGCTATGGGAATGCACGTTTTGGGCTCTAGGGGAGCCCCTAATGGGCCGATGGAGTCGCATGAGGTATCCATGTGAAGCTTATGTGAAGGGGCATCTGCCTGGCCTAGTGTCTCGGGCGTGGTCGCCAGTCTGCGCATGCGCAAACAGGGAATTGTGGGAAAAGGGTATGGGAATAGACGTTTTGGGATCTAGGGCAGCCCCTAGTGGGCCGATTGGGTCGAGTGAGGTATCAATGTGTAGCCTATGTGAGGGGGCATTTGACTGGACTAGTGGCCCGGGCGTTGTCACCATTCTGCGCATGCGCAGACAGGGAATTGTGAGCAACGCCCGCCAACGCCAAGCTCAACGCTTCAACGCCCTGGTGAATTAGCCCAAAAGCTCCGATTTTCATGGAATTGTCACTAATTCATTGGAAGTGCAGTGACACCCGTCAACGTTCGTCAGTACGCCCTAACATAACGCCTTGACGCCATGATGCAGATAGATGAGAACAACAACAACAACAACAACAACAACAACAACAAGGATGAGAGAACAACAACAACAACAAGTTTTTTCATATAGTTTATTTTCCCCTCCATCATAACATACCCACGCTGGGGGAGCCGCGTTGGGTTTGTTTACAATTCAAGAAGCCTTTTCTCACTCACTCACTCACTCACTCACTCACTCACTCACTCACTCACGCACGCACACTAACTCACACACTCACTCACTCACTCACTCACTCACACTCACTCACTCACTCACTCACTCACTCACTCACTCACTCACTCACTCACTCACTCACCGTCGTTAGTGCGTCCATGCGTTAAGACGGGCGTTGGGGACGCCTCACTCACTCACTCTCACTCACTCACTCACGCACACTCACTCACTCACTCACTCACTCACTCACTCACTCACACTCACTCACTCACCGTAGTTAGTGCGTCCATGCGTTAAGACGGGCGTTGGGGTCGCCTCACTCACTCACTCACTCACTCTCACTCTCACTTACTCACTCACTCACTCACTCACCACTCACTCACATTCACATGTGTGGGGCGCTCCCTCAGCCAATCAGAAGCGAGTATTTTGACTCGGTGCATTATAGGACATATCCAAGATGGCGGCGTCTGCCTTCTGGTTCAAGATGGCAGCACGTCCGGTGTCGAAAACTGACCATTTTGTCGGAATGTGGTCATCTGGTGTGGAAAACTGGACCTTGTATGCCTGTACCCTATAGCCCAGCGTCCAATATATATATGGAATGATGAGGGACAAGACTTAATCTCTATATGTACAGACACCACCACACACCAATAATACCACACACACACACACACACACACACACATACCACCAGCACCACCACCAACGCCACCACCAACGCCACCAACGCCACCACCAGCGCCACCAACGCCACCACCAACGTCACCAACGCCACCACCAACGCCACCACCAACGCCACCACCGGGCGTGGTAGCTCCCGTGTGGCAGAGCTCTCGTATCGGAGCTCTCGGAGCTCAAAGATTGCGGCGCTCGGAATTGACGTCATGGCAGGCATGCGCGTGTACCTTTGCTGCATCCTCGGAGCTCCGGAGCTCTGGGAGCTCGGAGCTCCGGAGCTCTTGGAACTCGGAGCTCGGAGCTCCGGTGCTCATGAAGCTCGGAGCTCGGGAGCTCTTGATCCAGCGCTACTCGGAAGTGACGTCATCGTACGCAGGCACAAACACACACATACCTGGTGCACCCACACCCTAGAGTACCCTATGCCCTACGGGCTATAGGGTACAGGGTGCACCAGGTATGTGTGTGTTTATGCCTGCGTACGATGACGTCACTTCCGAGTAGCGCTGGATCAAGAGCTCCCGTGCTCCGACCTTCAAGAGCTCCGGAGCTCCGAGCTCCCAGAGCTCCGGAGCTCCGAGGATGCAGCAAAGGTACACGCGCATGCCTGCCATGACGTCAATTCCGAGCGCCGCAATCTTTGAGCTCCGAGAGCTCCGATACGAGAGCTCTGCCACACGGGAGCTACCACGCCCGGTGGTGGCCTTGGTGGTGGCGTTGGTGGTGGCGTTGGTGGCGTTGGTGGTGGCGTTGGTGGCGTTGGTGGTGGCGTTGGTGGCGTTGGTGGTGGCGTTGGTGGCGTTGGTGGTGGTGTTGGCGGTATGTGTGTGCGTGTGTGTGTGTGTGTGTGTGTGTGTGTGTGTGTGTGGTATTATTGGTGTGTGGTGGTGTCTGTACATATAGAGATTAAGTCGTGTCCCTCATCATTCCATATATATATTGGACGCTGGGCTATAGGGTACAGGCATACAAGGTCCAGTTTTCGACACCAGATGACCACATTCCGACAAAATGGTCAGTTTTCGACACCGGACGTGCCGCCATCTTGAACCAGAAGGCAGACTCCGCCATCTTGGATATGTCCTATAATGCACCGAGTCAAAATACTCGCTTCTGATTGGCTGAGGGCGCGCCCCTCACATGTGAATGTGAGTGAGTGGTGAGTGAGTGAGTGAGTGAGTAAGTGAGAGTGCGTGAGTGAGTGAGTGAGTGAGTGAGAGTGAGTGAGTGAGTGAGTGAGTGAGTGAATGAGTGAGTGAGTGTGCGTGAGTGAGTGAGTGAGTGAGAGTGAGTGAGGCGTCCCCAACGCCCGTCTTAACGCATGGACGCACTAACGACGGTGAGTGAGTGAGTGAGTGAGTGAGTGAGTGAGTGAGTGAGTTAGTGTGCGTGCGTGAGTGAGTGAGTGAGTGAGTGAGTGAGTGAGTGAGTGAGTGAGTGAGTGAGAAAAGGCTTCTTGAATTGTAAACAAACCCAACGTGGCTCCCCCAGCGTGGGTATGTTATGATGGAGGGGAAAATAAACTATATGAAAAAACTTGTTGTTGTTGTTGTTGTTCTCTCATCCTTGTTGTTGTTGTTGTTGTTCTCATCTATCTGCATCATGGCGTCAAGGCGTTATGTTAGGGCGTACTGACGAACGTTGACGGGTGTCACTGCATTTCCAATGAATTAGTGACAATTCCATGAAAATCGGAGCTTTTGGGCTAATTCACCAGGGCGTTGAAGCGTTGAGCTTGGCGTTGGCGGGCGTTGCTCACAATTCCCTGTCTGCGCATGCGCAGAATGGTGACAACGCCCGGGCCACTAGTCCAGTCAAATGCCCCCTCACATAGGCTACACATTGATACCTCACTCGACCCAATCGGCCCACTAGGGGCTGCCCTAGATCCCAAAACGTCTATTCCCATACCCTTTTCCCACAATTCCCTGTTTGCGCATGCGCAGACTGGCGACCACGCCCGAGACACTAGGCCAGGCAGATGCCCCTTCACATAAGCTTCACATGGATACCTCATGCGACTCCATCGGCCCATTAGGGGCTCCCCTAGAGCCCAAAACGTGCATTCCCATAGCCTTTTCCCACAATTCCCTGTTTGCGCATGCGCAGACTGATGACAACGCCCGAATCCCTAGTCCAGTCAGATGCCCCCTCACCTATGCTTCACATTAATACTTCACTCGACTCCATCGGCCCAATAGGGGCTCCCCTAGGTCCCAAAACGTCTATTCCATACCCTTTTCCCACAATTCCCTGTCTGCGCATGCGCAGACTGGTGACAACGCCCGAACCACTAGTCCAGTCAGATGCCCCTTTACGAATGCTTCACAATGATACCTCATATGACCCAATCGGACCATTAGTGGCTCCCCTAGCTCCAAAACGTCTATGTCCATACCCTTTTCCCACAATTCCCTGTCTGCGCATGCGCAGACTGGTGACAACGCCCAAACCACTAGTCCAGACAGATGCCCCTTTACGAATGCTTCACAATGATACCTCATATGACCCCATCGGCCCATTAGTGGCTCCCCTAGCTCCAAAACGTCTATTTTCATACCCTTGGGCCACCGCGCATGCGCAGAATGACGCTATTTCAACCCAGCACCCAGCCCATCAGATGCCCCTTCACGAATCCTTCACATTGATACCTCACTCAACTCCATCGGACCATTACGGGCTCTCCTAGCTCCAAAACGTCTATTTCCATACCCTGGGTCCACCGCGCATGCGCAGAATGCCGCTATTTCAATCCCGCACCCAGCCCATTAGATGCCCCCTCACCTAAGCTTCACTATGATACCTCATACGACCCCATCGGATCATCCATACCCCATACAGGCATTTTCTCGTATAGATTTAATATGCAAATGTTCGAATCAGGGAAGATAATCCGGCATTTTGACAAAAACCACAACAGTGCATCAAGATGTTAACTCCCCTTTGGAACTCTTTCTGTGATGGAGGTAGTTTGACCAAGTACCCCCTTCAATTGTACCCGGAGGAACTCAAAACTTGGCACACAGCCAAGGATGATGCAATCCAGAACATGTCCGTACATGCCTTGAACTGGTGGCGCCCCCTGTCGGATTTTTTCGGGAAATCACGAGTTACCCCTCAAGTTTAAGTGCAAAGAGGGCAATGTTACTTTAAATGCGGAGACACTACTACTAACGTATCACCCGAAACAGACAGGCCTCAATATTTTTGTCATCATTGCGTACGATATTTCATTCATGGATGTGCGTATTTAGTAGTAAAGTAACATAGCAATGGCAAATATGAACAGAAGTGTGCCATTCTATAATTTGAAGTGTGAATGTTGTGGCAAAAAAGGCCAAACCAGGAACACAGATTACTGTTTGTTTAATGTTGTAAAAACTACAGACATGGTGCCGAATATACATTACAATATTTTGTTCACTTACTGTTTCGCAATAGTTGCTTCTCATTCATGTAATGATTTATTGAAGATATTTGTGCTGTAATGAACCAAATAATGTGGTTTAGGTTGCCCCAAGAAGTAAAAAGACCACACAAAGTGTTGTCTTGTGAGTGCTCTTCATGCTATTGTCTTACCTGCATCGCTTTCATTTTATAATTAACTCAGCCTTACACGGAGGACCTGTTCCTGACGAGCGCACGGCACACTCAACTCTGTATAGTAATAGAACTGGGGAAGACCGGCCTTTATTGCTTGAATACGTCATTCGTATAGCACAAATCTAGGAAAGCTGCCAAGAGGGTTTTTTCCTGGGTAAAGCTGACATGTTCTTTCCCTCGGCACCTCACATTCAGACACGAGAATACGGTGGATTCCCAGACGTAGTGTGTCTCAGCCGCTTTAATTACGGCTGATCGTGTGGAGAATATGAAGTATTCACGGAGCCCCTTACACGAATCCGAACCTTCATACGCCTGTTCAAATTCTTGGGGTCGGCTTCGATTCGTATGTCAGATTTCTGGTCCCACTGAACTGCGGTGCTATAGATTCTGCGGATGTCTATAACACTTACACCTATTACACACTGATAACCGTGCAATTATTACACGATTTAGCACGTTTAAGAACTTTGTGACGTATGAAATATACACTCGTGATCTTGACACGCACAGGTGTTCGCTCGGGAGAATCCATTTCACAGGGCGGGGGATAAATGGCAGGACAAAGTCTCGTCTGCCTGCATGTACAATCGAATAAACAAATAGAATGGATACCCTGTAAGTAGGAACTTTATTTTATTTTAAAGGCAGAAAATGTATAATCGCAGATATTTACAAACCAATTGGGACATACGAGTGTACACACGAAACAGATCAACAGGAGAAACAAGACGTGCTGTCAGATATGAATTATCTAGAGAAGCGGAGATCGAAAAGTTCATGAGAGACGCAGATGATGAACTTCTTCTTGCTGTTTTAAATGAGACACAACACGAGTGTGACCAGCTGATCTGGCAGGCAAACGAATAGGAAATACGGATATTTAAATGTTTCACATTCGTTCTATATTATAATCAAGTCTTATAAATAAATACATCTAAAGATTACCCGTTACACCAATCATTGCTTGAGATCAACAACTGCCACGGTTCTGCTTCAGGCGGGTGTGTCTATCATTGATGTGATGTCGTTTATAGGCCACAGAAATTACAAACTACATCAAATGTCTGTAATTTCACATCTGTTCTTGGCGGGGTTTTTACCCAAAATGCCAATGTTTCCAATAGCACCGTGAACATATATGTCCTTCCTAGTTAAATAAATACTGCCAACATTTTTCATTGTTTGGGAAAAAGCTGTAAATTAATATTTATTAAAGACGTAAATTTCTGTCTCGAGTTTAACTGTTGGTTCCATCGTGATTGATTAATAATGCCACACAAATAGGCTTGTTGCATTTACGTTTCACTGCTCTCCCTTCTGAGAGACCACATAAACTCGTCCAATGATATTGACACCCTGCCAACTGAGGCGGACGGCACATTTCAACAACGGGAAGAAAGGTTGTGAACGTTTACCATATTTTTCAATCTTTCATTGTAATCTTTGTTGATAATCAATTTGAGTAGTGCAATAGAATAGAAATAATGTTTTCATAAGCGTGCTAAATCGTTAATTTACGCACGGTCATCATCCGAACGCATGGCACGATCATGCGTAGAAACTTCTGCTCGTAGCCATGCGGTAACGGGTGCTATCTGAGTGTAATAGGGCGTTCCCCAAATGGTCACATCCGACTGGTCCCGTTACATCCGACATCGGTGCAATCACATTCATACAACGAAGACACACCTCCAGAAAGCGATCGATTGAAATGATCCCATGGTGGGCCTCGAAGTGCCCCCATCACAAAATAAAAAGCATATCATTTTCCTGTGGTCTGCCGCCGATTTTATTTTGTTTTCAAATATGTTAGGCCGTTTGTTTCTTAAGATAAACAAAGAAGCATGCTCCACTAGAGTGAGAAACAAAATAGCTAATTTGCACAACTTCGTTTTGTTCTCGCGTAGACTCCCCCAGTCTTGCGCCTCGTGAAACTGACATGTTTGCATGTGTGAGAAATATTTGAATACAGATAATTTCAGTGGCTCGTTCAAATGGGGCCGACATTTGACCTCATGCTTTGGGAACAACTTTCGAACTGGATTATCTCCCTCTAGATAGACGGCGCCGTGTGAAATACATGCCGAATCACAGCGAAAATCTAAGGATTAAATGAATTCTTATAACCAAGGTAGTCATACTTTCAAAAGCAAATACTTATACGCGCACATATTTCTTTGTATTTCAAGAAGCAAAGTCGCTAAATTGATTTTGGGGGATTTCGCTATATTGCGCCTTATTGATCCTTTATTTGACAGCACAGTTGCAAGCGACGTTATATCATATTCACTCACTCACTTATTTGACAGCATTTTTCAACGAAACTCAGAAACAGAGCTTCATCCTGTATTGGTCCAACCACCTTCATACTCCGACTACCACTGCAAAAAAAAATGCGCAATTTATCAATGGTTCAAAACTCGATACCGATAGTTTAAATTTCTACATAATGTTGACAGCGTTTATGCAAGCTTAGTACGATACTGGCCTATGTTACATATGCTAATGCCTGTTCAAGTTAGCTATAAAACGTAATATGTTCATCTTGGAAAACATCAAAATGGTATTCTAGTAGTATTAGCTATGTTTATAAGACTTCATATTATCTATACTGGTATTTAGTATTCTCATATCTCTTATGTTAGTGTTTGTTTAGACAGCGGAACAATTTCGGATTGCTAATTAGCTACCTTTGGTCAATAAAGTCAGTCATTTTTACTAGCAAAGTAGCGTTTATTACAGCGGATTGGTAACGGAAAGCGCTTCTTGACACTGACTTCACGACAGAAGAGTCGATTACAACTTCAGCTTTGTTAACTCTCTCTCATGGATAGTTCCACGCCTTCTTATGGTGTATACATTTCTCGTCTAAAAGCATTTGATAGAGCCTGGGAGAAATGTCTGAGGATTTCAATCAACGTCGTAAAGCATAACCAGCCAGTTCGGCAAGACTATTATCAAGCGCCTTCACTTTCATATTCTCGAGTTTTGATGCACTATTGACGAAATACGATCACCTTCACTACAAGATTTTTTTGTGATAAACATCACCCATGCACTGTTAACGAAATACGAGCGTAGCCTGCAAAATCTCTGGCGCAACTCTTTATATTCTGTGTCTAATCACGTTTAACCTGGGGCGAGCATCTTCACAAGGTTGTTTTGAGCCAAAGGTGAAGCCTTGACCATCTTGCATAGCAGACCGGTTTCGCCCACAGTAGTGATTTCAGTCACGTGATCTCTTGACCTAGAAAAAACTGCGCTGATGGAAAAATGCATTAGGGTTTGACTTTTTGGGCTAAACTATTCGCTGATACCGAATGTAAAATATTTAAACCAAGCATACATAATAAAATATTAATGGATATATATTTTATAGAAATCGTGAGTTATTTCACCCAATTCGAGTCCTTCAGTGGGTAGGCGAGGTCGAATACACTGACCTCGCGGAACGCCTTTAAAGTTTCAGTGTTTTCTACATTTGCCTGTCTTGTGAGATGTTCGATGATAGATGGTCAATTTAAACGTGACTGAGATACAATATCCTCCGGGAAAAGACTCGGAAATTCATTTGGAGAACAGAATTCTGGTTAGGGGTGCGGATTTGACGTTCGGAATATCATGACCGGTCATCAGCATCATTTAATACCGTCAGTCGCCTCTCTATTAACAAAGTAGTTTATGCATATGGTAATATCTATACTGTCATTTGATTCCTGCGTGGATATGAATAAAATTATTCGAAATTGATAATTGCATGTATTAAGTCAGCCACTTCTTTTATTTTCAGATTGATGTACACCGGACGCCAGAAAACACTGCAAAATGATGTTGTACCCGCTCAACGATCCGACCGAGACACAGAATACAAAGGGCAACCCAGAAGGTGGCACAAATTGGTCAGATGGCTGTCAGTCCTTGTCACTAATTTCTTCGTCACGTGGGTCCCGGGAGCAAGTGAGACAATAATCGCCCTTCATTGCCCATCATGTATTCACCCAGAAGTGATTCTGTATATCTTCAGCAGTCAGTACGTTATTGGAGGACTTATCGTTATTATCGCCTCATTCGCCTTTCCAGATATCCATCAAACGTTTCGGAGGCTTTTGTTGCAGTGCTGGGGGCCCCGGTGGTCGAGTGGTTTAAGGCGCATCGCTGGTGATCGCTAACCTCACACCGCTGAACCCGGTACAGGTTCGAGCCACGCTGGTGCATGTGTGAAAGTTAGACAGTCACTTGAAGACGGGCGGTGGTTCTCTCCGGGTACTCCGGCTTCCTCCACCATTCAAACTGGCTGTCACCATATGAGTGAAATAATCTTGAGTGTGACATTAAACCAAATCCCTTCCCTACAGTGCTTGAAAAAAATCGACTTTTGACGAGCTTCACATTTCGGAATCAACTTTTATAAATGTGGGTCATGGAAACTCTGTACACACGAAGAAGCAACATACCAGCATAAAAGATATATAAATAATTATTGAACCGAAGATGCATGCAATGGGCTTTGTCTGCGTCTATGGGGGTACATCGATGGAGTCTGAGAGAAAAAATACCATATTCAAACATTTTTCATAGTTGTACATTCTTGCGCTTAAAACGAGTCCACAATATCGTCACCGGTGCGTGTACAAATTATCATGTGTCCACAACAGTGAACCCTAGGTGTCATTGATGGAGCCATGGATGCGGATCTGTATCCCCATTTTGGAATACGGACAACCCCGTACCAGACTCCGATTGGACTACAAAGAAGGTGCTGACAGAAAGACCCTTGGAATTCGCCAGTAGAATAGAAAAGACAGAGGAAATAACAGTAAGAAATTGGGCGCAATTAAGGCGCATTTCAGGTGCCAATAAGGTCCATTGATTCAGCCATCTCGGGAGCATTTATCTGCGCCTTCCGGTTTTCCATTAGACTCAATATGGATAAACCGCAAGTAGAACGAGTTCCAAATATGTTACGACCGTAGCGTTTAGGCTCGCTGCCGCTTCGTAAATCGTTCTAATTCCGCTTAACCCGGGGTTAAGGACCATTTGAACATCGTGCGTTTTACATCACCATGGTGTTCAAAGAGACAGTCACAATCAAAGCGTGACTTAGATACATCTTACTATAGGAAATGTTTATATGTAAAGAACACCAGGAGTGTTTGTTGAACTGTTAGGGTCTGTTGACCGCTTGCATGAAACCATCTTGTTGTTGTTGTTTTTTTGTTGTGATTTTTTTCTCTTTTTTTATTAATTATATACACACTTGGAATTGTCAATTAATAAGGTCAATTAATAATATTAATACCTAACAAAAACAAAATTTCAGATGTTATATTTTTTTAGTCCAGAGTTCTGTTCACCGTACGAAAATACTGAAAAAGTTACCGTTATACCAGCAGAACTATCCTGCAGAGATACAAAATACAAAGGAAAAACCAGGAAGTGGTCCAAATTGATCAGATGGCTGTCATTTCATCGTCACATGAGCCGCGGGCAAGCGTAATTCTCATTGATTTGGACCTCTTTCAATCACGTGATAAATTGTGCGTTCATTCATCTGCATGACAGGTGATCACTAGTCCAGAATACTAGCATCGCTTATGTGACACGAAACGAATTCAATTGTCAACAACAGAAAAATTATGCGTTCATTCATCTGCATGACAGGTGATCACTTGTCCAGAAATCTAGCATCCCTAATGTGACAAGAAACTAATTCAATTTTCAACGCACAGAAAATGTACTGCAAGGCGTGAAGTCCTATATGTAATCTATGATGGCCGAGAGGGGCCATCGCGTCTTTCATTTCTAATTTAACGCGATGGAGCGATGGAGCTATGCGATGGAACGATGGAGCTATGCGATGCGCGATGGAGCTATGCGATGGAGCTGGATGCGCGATGAAAAGTCGCGCTATGCGATGCGCGATGAGGCTATGCGATGGAGCTATGCGATGCGCGATGGAGCTATGCGATGAAGCGATGGAGCGATGGAGCGATGGAGCTATGCGATAAAAAGTCGCGCTATGCGATGCGCGATGAGGCTATGCGATGGAGCTATGCGATGCGCGATGGAGCTATGCGATGGAGCGATGGAGCTATGCGATGGAGCTATGCGATGGGGCTATGCGATGGAGCTATGCGATGGAGCTATGCGATGGAGCGATGGAGCGATGGAGCTATGCGATGGAGCTATGCGATGGAGCGATGCGATGGAGCTATGCGATGGAGCTATGCGCGATGGAGCGATGGAGCTATGCGATGGGGCTATGCGATGGATGCGATGGAGCGATGAAGCGATGGAGCTATGCGATGGGGCTATGCGATGGAGCTATGCGATGGAGCGATGGAGCGCGATGGAGCTATGCGATGGAGCTATGCGATGGAGCTATGCGATGGGGCTATGCGATGGAGCTATGCGATGAAAAGTCATTGTCCATAGCTGAATGATCCATGAACAGATATTTCTTGGAAATATTTTCTAATCAGAAATCCCTAAAGCTGTTCAGTTTTCTTCACCACTTGCACTTCCACCTGCAGTCCAACAGACAATCGGAGACAGATAGCCTTATATATTATAATAGATAGATATGCATTTATTGCAGTAGCAAAGTAATATAGTGATGGCAAATTTGTACACAAAATGTGCCATTCAATAAGTTGAAATGCGAGTGTTGTGGTAAAAACTCTCCGTTACAACAGAACTGGCTGCAAGAAGTTCGGAAACTTGAAGATGCTACCAAAGATGAAATCCTCTGTTCTAAATGTAGGTCAGAGTTGCATACCTACCAAAACAAAAGAACCCAGCTTGTGCACGTTGACACTATAAAATAGTTGGTTGTGATGAGGAATAACCTCTATATAAGACATATACATATGAAACAAACTGAATAGTATCAGCTACAAGTGTAGGCTGCTCGGTTAATATGGAGTGTCGGATTTGACGCTTACATTGCGGAATGGCTCGTACCTTCTTTGTCAGATATCATTAATGCATAGTAAATGGTGCCTCATCCAGTATGTAAATACACATAAAATAGAAGTTTTCTTGAGAACGTGGACTGCATTCGATGCATCTGTGAAGGCAGAATAGTGTGTGTTTAATATCATTAAATAATATTGACATGACGCTAAATATAGATATATTTATTGTTGGTACAGGAGCGCTGTTTTTGGGGCGCGGAGAGTTGGCGCGCGTGAATTATTATTCTAATGAGGGTTCTCTGAATGTTAACAGTAGCGCGGATATTCTAATGAAATAAAGCAGTTAACAGGTGTACTGAATAACAAAGGCGACAGGTGTAGTCTTGTTCTCTAGCGTTATGTAATCTACTGGCTTATAAGGCAGTGTGTGGACGGTGTTACTCATCGATGTCCAGGCCAAGCCAGGCTGCGGTACACTTTAGTTTACCTTGATTTACCTGCCATTTGCATGTGCTTCGTCCAAGAAGACCTAATTAAAACACATTCATTTAAAATTAATAGTTCCTATATGCATTAGATGGGAATTGGCTTTAATGGGATTTTTTCTATCCATATTACGTGCTTTCCATATCTATATTTTGTAGGTTACTCCATTCAAGACTGGACAGATTCCATTCCTTTCTAGTTCTACGTATCGATTTATTCCTTTTATGATATTCTGTACAGGATGGAGTTTGTCATCCTGAGCTGGAGACGTCTGGTGCAGTGCTACGAACACAGATTTTCAGAGTATTTCTCCAGTGTGTTTATCTCTGTTTTTGCCTGGGCGGCACCTTGCGTTCAGGAAAAAAATACCAATGACGTTTATTTATTATTGAAGATATAACCGAATAATGTGATTTCAGTGACATCGCAAGATGTTAGACGACCATATAACGCGAAACATCATTTGACGAATACTCTACACGCTTCTTTGTTACCTGCATAGCAATATGGTACTGAGGAAGACTGTCCTTTACTGCTCATTAGAATACAACTAATCGAGGGAGCTGTCAATAGGGTTTTATCACGGACAGCCACAGTAAACTGTGGAAAACATTAGCAGAAAGGGGTGACGGGGTGGGAGAGTATGTGTTATATCTTGGCTGGAACTGATGGAATACCGGCGAGGCCCTCGAGTCAAAATCATGCCTTACAAGCCAATGAGCGTGATTAAACAGGTTGCCATCAAATTTAGTACATAACCACAGTAAACTACAGAAAACATTAGCAGCCTATTCCTTTGTCACACCGGGGAAATTTACATGCGCAATGACTTTTCATCGCATAGCTCCATCGCATAGCCCCATCGCATAGCTCCATCGCTCCATCGCTCCATCGCATAGCTCCATCGCATAGCCCCATCGCATAGCTCCATCGCTCCATCGCGCATCGCATAGCGCGACTTTTCATCGCATAGCTCCATCGCTCCATCGCATAGCTCCATCGCGCATCGCATAGCTCCATCGTTCCATCGCATAGCTCCATCGCTCCATCGCGTTAAATTAGAAATGAAAGACGCGATGGCCCCTCTCGGCCATCATAGTAATCAGATACACCAAATTGAAGTTCACTCACCCAACTGTGCCAGTCCAGGGACCTCGCGCTGACATTAAGGATGATGTCAAGTTACACGAGGGAGGTGACAGGCTCCTTGAACAACCTGTAACCATCTAGGTCATCTATACACGGTAAGACTGACCCTGGGATCGTGTGTATCCAGTTTCAGCCTACTTTCGGCAACTGCAAGAGGGAATTTCCATAAATCAGTATCACGTGACTTCGTCAGCCAATCAGTTAAAGTCTACCGACGTAACCCCAACGTAACTCGCCATTTTCGAGTCATGTGATGTTCTACTTGTTCAAAATTACAGATCTACCACACCTCTAGATGATACAAAAGTTATTCATACCTATATATTTTGTAAGCCCAGGTAATATCTGTTTCCGAAGTGGTATGAGACCTGTAATTTATCAGATTTCTCGAGTCTGTTCTCCGCCGGATGAAGGCCGAACAGAATACCGTAAAGTACCGGATATCGCTCCGCGAAAATGGAGACACACGATTCGCAAGCCATCTTATGGATGGCGAAGTGTACGCAAATGGCTCATTGAATTGTTTAACGATCCCCACCAGCCATTTAATGTTCATGGATGTCGGGGGCCTGCATTGCATCAAGGGATGAAAGTGGGATTGTATTGTCATGGATGGATTGGGCCTATGTCATTCAGGACACTTCACTGACCATCCTGTATTCACCGGGAATTGATTCTGTATTTGGAGCATTTATTGGAGCTTTTATCTTTGTTGCCGGCAGATTCATCTTTCCAGATATCCATCAAACATTTCGGAGCCTTTTTATGCTGTGTTTCAAGAAACCACAAACCAACATTGTCCAGCTAAAATTTTGATAATTGCCAGGTTCGAAATGAATTTAATATACTTCCACAAAAGAAATGTAACGAGTGATTTTGATTGTTTTAATTCGCCTAGATATAAATATTTCAAGGTAACATCGGTTTTGCTAGCAGCATGACAAATGTTAAGAATCTTGGAATATAGGCGATATGCAAGAGGTGGGGAAAACTGACCACGTCTGGCGACTAAAGAGCAACCATGTGACTCCAGGAATGCTTCTCTAGGCACATCACATTCGGACGAACCGTACCGTGAAACCTGTTTCTGCAATTATATTTATTGCATATTTGAAGCAAACTCGCAAATGAGTTTCACATCGGTAAATGGAGCAGACAACAGCAGATATGCCACGAATTGATGAACGTGTTAAGACATTTTTCTTTGAGGCGAAGTAACGAAGATAATCTTGAGAGGAAGTCGAGGTGAGTCAGGGCAACGTGCTCCAGCGATAGCCGAATAATACCACGTGAATGTGCCACACTCGACAAGCTGACGTGACTGTTTCTCAAGGGCAAGCAATTGTACTATCTGCCCCCGCGGCGGCTCTGATTTATTGCAGCCGTAACGTATGGAATGCAATTAACAAAGGTACAGATCTTGCTTGCGGGTGACTTTGTTAACACCTGAATTCATGTCCATCAAATCCCAATTCTGATGTTAGGAAACGTACATCAGTAAAATCAAGTAATTCACCTATTTTCCTCAATCACATATTCCATTAATCCCTCTGCGTTTTTGCCTACTTACTCAAGAAACATATCATCTACATATTCTGCCTTGTGACAATGACCTATATAGCCACTGTTGAATTCTACCCATTATATAAGATTCCTTTTTGGATCTTCGATATCTGAGGTCCCGTGGTAATTTTCTGTTTGCCTCAAATATTCTCTTCCCAACATGCAGCATTCTACGAATAATGACCGGAATGTGAACGCATGATAACTCATTATGCGTTATATAACACCAAAACGTCCATTTTGCAGGCTATATAGTAGGCCTACACCTGATCACATTGTCTGTCTGTTTTATCAACCTGTAACCATCTCGGTCATCTATACGCGGTAACACTGACCCTGGGATCGTGGTTATCCATGTTCAGCCTACTTTCGGCAACTGCAGGAGGGAATTTCCATAAATCAATACCACGTGACTTCGTCAGCCAATCAGCTAAAGTCTACCGACGTAACCCCAACGTAACTCGCCATTTTCGAGTCATGTGATGAACTACTCGTTCAAAATTTCAGATTCACCACACCTCTTGGATGATACGAAAGTTATACATACCTATATATTTTGAAAGCCCAGGCAATATCTGTTTCAGAAGTGGTATGAAACCTGTAATTTATCAGATTTCTCGGGTCTGTTTTCCGCCGGATGAAGACCGAACAGAATCCGGTAAAGTATTGGATATCGCTCCGCGATGATGGAGACACACGATTCGCAAGCCATCTTATGAATGGTGAAGTGTACGCAAATGTCTGTTTTATATCCTGTTTGATTCTCCCTAATGTCCTCTCAGGTAAATAAAACGCTCTATATTCCTCGAAGCAAATCGGAATAGTTATTAGTCGATTGATCGACTGTATGATCAATGAAAATAAAGTCAATGAAACTGATCAGTTCTAATCGACTAAATTAATCATGCGAAATACCCTCGACGATTGCGTGACAGCAATGGACAATGGTCTGTTTGTCCGTGAGTATCATTTTATTTCAATGTGTTATGCTGGTGTGTACTTTCCTGATGGGCTGCCATTAAGCCTTCCTTCATCGTGTATCAAACTGTGTAGTGTCCTATCTCTTGTTGAAAGCATATGGACATACGCAATGATGCTCATTCACCTTCGCTGTTGAGAACCAGGATGTTATTATGAAAGTCATTTCACGATCACTGGTGTGCCCGGTGTAACTGAGAAAAGCGTCATTTCTACATTATACCGTCTTATATCCTCGGTGGAGATTGCATAACAAGGCGATAGTCTAGTATCATATTGGAGAGCATCAAGACGTCGATTGTACGACGGTACAATACCGAGACATTTATTGAACATCTCCCATTATGAATTCGACTGAATATCTCGTGAATGGTTCTTGCTTCGGGCATCCAGAGATATCGTACGTTCCCCAGTTAACAGCAGCCGGCATTGTTCTAACCATTATTGCTGGTCTTGGACACGTGGTGATTATTCCCGTCTTATACTATTCCCCACGTGATGAACTAACGAAGGCACTTTTCATTGATGTATTTGTGTCTGGCTTTCTGTTCAGTGTCTTCAGTCTACCGATGTCTCTGGTACAACTCCGGACATCTTCAGAAACCAAATCGTTGCCCCTCTGCATGATAACTCAAGGAATTCAACTGTTCCTGATGATGGTGAATGCAAATAATCTACTGCTGGCGTTTGGAATTCCCCTGATCATCCTGACTAACCCATTTCGCCAGACTTTTCTCCAAACCAAGAAAGGGAAATTTTCGCTCTTGACGTCTGTTTGGATATTTTCTGGTCTGTCTACTTTAGTTCCATCTGCGATCTTCACTGTTGAGAGTGGTTCAAACTCGGCGCTGTGTTGTGGCTGGTATCTGTACCCAAAGCCGTTTATTTATTGCATCGTTTATGGCGCATTACTCACACCTTCGTTGGCTGCTGTCATTTGCTCATCAAAGTAAGTTACTGCTACATGTATTGATTGTTTGCCGTTTTTACTTAACACACAATGTTGGTAGAAAAAGTTCAAAAGTATACCCAGATGTATTTGTCAAAGGTGTAGTTAAGGATCAAATTCACCAATATAAGTTGGTATTGGGGAAAACGATTCGTTCACTGTTCATTGCCAAAATGCATTTTTTGTCTATCACTGAAGGTTATTCTTCATCTGGATCTTGATTCAATTTGATTCTAGAGATTTTCTGACTTCCACGCGTCTTGGAAAATTCACGGACTTCTACACAGCCAGAAAAATGGTGTTGATCAACACACAAAAAAAATCATATTGAACTCAACACCGATAAAGAGTGTTCAATTTAGACCAACCGCATATGTCCTCAACGCCCTTTATTTATGTTGGCCAACACCATTAATTGGTGTTGTGCTAGTATTAGCACTTACCCGTCAACGCCCTTTATTGGTGTTGCTTAACCCTATCTGGCCTGGGCGATTTGAGGTGTATCGCAGCCGGGGGGGTGGGTGGGAAGTGCCCCCCTATATATTTTTTCTACCAATAAGGCTAGAGCGCTGAACGCTGAAACTTACAACACAGTATCTTTGGTTCAAGCTCTACCGAAAAATGTAAAAAAAACTCCAAGATGGCCGCCACGATGACGTCACAGTGACGTCATCTTCTCAGAAGCCATTTTTCGGCCTTTTTGGGGTTGATTTTTCGAAATTTTCACTTTTCCGATTTTTCTCTCGAAAAAAATCAAATGAAATATAGAATAATTAGTTTTCCATAAATAAAATACTTTCAAGGCCTTTTAGGCAAGGGAAATTTACCCATGATCCTCTGCTCGGGGGTATATGAAATTAGGCTCAAAATGACCCCAATAAGATAAGCTCAAAAGTCACCAAGTTTCAGTCCTCGATGTTGTCGTTTCGGAGCAGCAGAGAAAAGTTCACTAGGGGGAAGGCACTTTCCGCCCCCCACCAGGCCAGGTAGGGTTAACACCATTATTCGTGTTGAATTGGCCTTAACACCATATTTTAGTGTTCACAATGGTCAACACCATTTCTCATCGCCACTTTATGCTGTTGTTGGCCAGCTCTCAACACTAAAAAAAGTGTTTGACCAACGCTATTTTTCTGACTGTGATCTACGATTTTTTCTTTATTATTTTAGATTTGTATACATCGCACGTCAGAAGGTGTTGCAGACTACAGTTGTGCCGGTTCAGGACTCGGGCAGCGATAACAAGAAGTTCAAAATGTTCACAAGATGGACGAAGCAGCTTAAATGGTTGTGTATCCTTGTGTTACATTTTCTCGTCTCATGGGTTCCTGGGGCAAGTGTAACTCTCACATCTCTCCATTGTGTCGGTTGTGTTAACCCAGAACTCATACTGTATATACTCAATGCCCAACTGGTCTTCGGAGCGTTGGTTTTTGTTCTCACCACGCTGTCTTTCTCTGATATGCGGCAAACATCTCGGAAACTTCTCATTCAATGTTTCCAAAGAGTGACGAACTGAATCTGGCTTCTGTTAACCGTACTGATGTTACCGTCATTCACCTTTTATTAGATCACGACAAATCATCAAGTCGTGCCCGAAGTTGGGGGTACTATTAAGGGCACAGAGCCCTCCTGCACACACTTTTACACACCCTCTAGAACTTGTCTTTATACAGCTGAAAGTATGCCACACAGCTATGATAATGTATATATTTCTTGAAAGCACATTCCTTGCAGATTCCAAATATATAAGTTTGTTCACTGTATACCTGAATGTTCTGAAGATATTTTGATTTAAAATAAATTTAATTTAAAATTTTTAAACGCTATTTTCAAAAAAGTATTCAACTTATCGTAACTTACTTCATCATTTCCTGTAGAAGACGACTCCAACAGGAAAGAGGTGTCTCAGTTTTATCAATTTTGATCTAGGTCTCATTCTATTGACATTTAATGAAATATTTCTTCACAGAATCGAGCAACTCACAGTTTTGAAATTTTAAGCTGAATTAAATGTCAATAGAAAAAGGATTACACCAAAACCGACAAAATTGAGACAAGGATTTCCTGTTAGATTTGTCTTCTACGGGAAATGATGATGTAAGTTACGAAAAGTTGAATACTTTCCTCAAAATAGCCGTTTAAAAAAGAAGGTTCATTTTTTTAAATTATTTTTTTTAAATTTGAATATCTTCACAACCTACAGATTTATAGTGAACAAATTTATATATTTGGAATCCATAAGAAATGCGCTTTCAACAGATATATACATCACAACAGCTATACGGCATACTTTTAGCGGTACAAAGACAACTTCTAGAGAGTGTGCAAAAGTGTCTGCAGGAGGACGCTGTATCCTTAATGGCGATCATAATGATTGGACCCACATCCCCAGCTTAAACAGAATAAGACACAAACTTCGTAAGATGTTACAAGACGTTGCTTGAAACTTGGAATAATAGGCGCCTGATAGCACAGCCTGGTCGAACTAGTTTTTGCAATAATACCATAACTGCCGCTGACTGAAAGGTGTATACGTCGTGGGATATAACTTTCCAGAAAAGGAAAACGCAAGCTCATTCTATACTCTCATAAATGTATATATTCTAAATGTTATGTTCCGTATAGCTTAGGTATGGTTTTTCTCAAACCCTCAGTAAATGTGGATATTCATCATTCACAGCGTCGATGGTATATGGAGTATTTATACAAAGGAGATCAGATAAAGAAACGTAGGATATCCTTGCATGGCGTTTATCTTCCGTCATCATATCGTCTTTTTTTCAAGTCGTTTTTTTGTGTCGGACACTTTTAACAGTGTGAGAGATATGTTAAGCGATTGAGCGTTTGATGATGCAAGCATGAAACTTGGCACATAGCTAGACAACGACTACACAGTGGCCCGAGTTGCTCAATTTTATAAAGAAGTTTTCCATTAAACGTCAATAGTAGAATAAGGATTAGTCCAAAACTTATAAAACTGAGACACCGATTTCCTGTTGGAGTTGTCTTCTACCGGAAATGATGATGTATGTCACGGTATGTTATTAATTGAAATAATTTATTGAAAATAACAATTTTAAAAAGAAGGTTCATTTTACAAATAATTTCCTTAAAATTTGAATATCTTCACAACGAACATGTTTACAGTGAACAAATTTATATACTGGAATCCTTGAGCAATACTGTGAGATATATTTTAGCTGCATAAGGACACATTCTAGAGAGTGTGTTATCAATTATACGGATTTGAAAATCTCTTGAAATCTCTTGCAAGGAACTGCCTGAATAGAGACTTTATATCTCGGATTACGTTGATTTGATTTCCAATTGAGGGTGGATAAAGAGCTACTGTATAATATTTGTCCGAACTGGTAGAATGGGTTAATTTAATTTACAGGTTGCATATATAAAATGAAAGGTGCTCCGAGTAACCACAATTGATCGCTGGAACAAGTTTCATCAAATACAATGTTTCCCTTCGACTGTACCCTGTTAGTGTGGATCGTGGTTTGTACCCTGTTATTGTGGATCGTGCTTTGTACCCTGTTATTGTGGATCGTGCTTTGTACCCTGGTATTGTGGATCGTGCTTCGTACCCTGTCATTGTGGATCGTGCTTTGTACCCTGTTATTGTGGATCGTGCTTTGTACCCTGTTATTGTTGATCGTGCTTTGTACCCTGTCATTGTGGATCGTGATTTGTACCCTGTTATTGTGGATCGTGCTTTGTACCCTGTCATTGTGGATCGTGCTTTGTACCCTGTTATTGTGGATCGTGCTTTGTACCCTGTTATTGTGGATCGTGCTTTGCTAATGAGTAATGCCGATTACCACCACATCAGCGGTTTTTTGGGGTTTTGTGTTTATGTTCATGAATATGGGTCTTCGATAGTATTGTTACTCTGGATACGCTTGGTTGACGATATTTATCATGCTTGATGGATCTGGAAGAAATGTAAGGAGCGTAAATTGTGCGCGATAATTGTTTGGTCGTCAGTGGAACAATTAATTCAAACATCCTGATGTTCTTGAAAGTAATCCATTTGGCTGGTAGAATCATTAAGTTGGATTCATTCATAAATTTCGAACAAGCTTCCCCATATACAAGCTGTATATGAAGGAGAGACGTGGGGCATCAGGACGTTTAGAACGCGCAGAACAGTTTAGAACGCGCGGATAGTATACCTGGGTATGCATTCCTAACAACACAACTGCTCTGTAAATAGATATCATGTACATATTTTTCCTGTGGCTTATAGTCATTGTTAATCTCTTCCCATTATATAAAATATATTCCTTTTGGATCTTCAATATCAGCCGGACAGACGTCAGATCCCGAGGTATTTTTCTGTTTACCTCAATCATTCTCTTTTCAACAGGCTACATTCACCGAGTAACAGCCAGAATTTGAATATATGAGAAGCCATTATTTATATATAACGCAACAACATCCATTATTTTGCAGGCTGTATAGCAGGCCTACACCTGCGCACCTTGTCTGTCTCTTTTATTTTGTGTTTGATTCTCCTTAATGTTCCCTGCACAGGTAAATAAAAAGCTTTGTATTCGTGGAAGCAAATCAAAGCCGTCATGGTCGATTGTATGATTAATGCAAACTAGATTAATGAAACTGGTAATCGACTGAATTAATCACAAGAAATACCATCGACGATTGCGTGACAGCATTGGACAATTGACTGTTTTAACCCGGACAATCAGCTTATTCGAATGTGTACTTTACTGATGGGCTTGCAATAAATCTTCGATCGGGATGTACTCATCGTTTGTCAAACTGGTTGCTTTCCTATCTCTTGTTGAAAGCATATGGACATACGTAATGATGATGATTTAGCATTGCTGCTGAGAATTAGAATGCTATTTCGAAAGTCATTGCTCGAGCACTGATGTGCCCAGTGTAACTGTGGAAAGCGTCATTTCTGAATTATACGATCTTATATCCTTGGTGGAGATTCCTTACCAAGGCTATACTTTAGTATTATATTGTGGCTCATCAAGACGTCCGTTGTTCGGCGGTACAATATTGAGCCATTCATTGAAGAGCTCCCGTCATGAATTCGACTGAATATCTCGTAAATGTTTCCTGTTTCGGGCATCCAGGTATATCGTACGCTCCCGAGTTAACAGCAGCAGGCATTGTTCTAACCATTATTGCTAGTCTTTGTCATATGGTGGTTATACCTGTCGCGTTCCATTCTCCACGAGATGAACTAACGAAGATACTTTTCATTGATGTATTTGTATCTGGCTTTCTTCTCAGTGTTTTCTGTCTACCTATGTCTCTGGCACAACTCCGGACAACTTCAGAAACCAAATTGTTGCACATCTGCATGATAACTCAAGGAATTCAACTGTTCTTGCTAATGGTGTATGCAATTAATTTGCTTCTGAAATTTGGTATACCACTGATTATCCCCAGGTACCCTCTTCAACAGACTTTTCTGCAATCCAGGAAAGGGAAAGTTTCACTGATGAAATCTGTTTGGGTATTGTCTGGTCTGTCTACGTTAGTTCCATCTGCGATCTTCGCTTTGCAGAGTGGTTCAAACTGGGTATTTTGTTGTGGCTGGCATTTGTACCCAAAGCCGTACATATACTGTACCGTTTATGGCGCATTACTCACACCAAAATTTGCTGCTTGCATTTGCTCATCAATGTAAGTTATTTTATTTCTCGTCATTCTTAGCTTACATACACTTTTGGTAGGAAATAATTGTTAATTTTCAGAAAGTTTTTATTCGCCGTCCAACTCTGGTACGTGCATTTATGTCTATAATTGAAGATATCTTTGACCTGAAATTTGAGTAAAACAAATTTGTATCTCAAGATCCCATTGTAAACAAGAAATGTTCCTAATTCGCTTTTCCGACAACGGCGTTCACACAAACTTCACGTACAAGGTTTTGTCACTTTTTTTATTGTAGATTTGTGTACATCGCACGTCAGAAAATGTTATTTTTATCCGTTGATAAGTTGGAACTGTCTATCGTGATCACCATGGTGACTGCTATGTTTGGTCTAGATGTAGTATCCTGAAGCTTTAGCTTTAAAACCGCCATTAACGATCGAATTACTCATACTGCCTAAGTGATGGGTATTCCATGTTATCATGACTATTCCAAATAAACTATTGGTTATTTAGTACTATATTCACCGACCACATTGCCATGACCTTATTATTAGTATACAAATTGTTAACGTTGTGGCAGCTTGCCGTGTGATTAATTGTGTGATTGACAAGTCATGTTATCCACAACCCTGCAAACATAACAGGGCATCATGGGATATCAAAGATTACGCGAAAACGTTCAACAATCAGTACAATGATGTAATGCTGTATCCAAGACAATCGTTTTATTTGAGCTATCTTTTCTGTGTACACTACTAATGGTCTGACTGCGTAGCTTCGTTCGGGATGCACTCGTGATATATCAGACAGGTTCGTGTAATATCTCTTGTTGAAAGCAAACGGACACTTGCTATTTATGTATATCTGTTTCCATACCAAGGAGATAGTTGGTTATTATACTGTGGTGCATCAGGCGGTGGTATAAAATATCGCAAGATTCATTGAACACTTCACACTATGAATTCGACTGAATATCCCATAAATGGTTCCTGTTTCGGGCATCCAGATATATCGTATGTCCCACAGTTAACAGCAGCCGGCATTGTTCTAATCATTACTGCTGGTCTTGGTCATATGGTGGTTATACCTGTCGCGTTCCATTCTCCACGAGATGAACTAACGAAGGTACTTTTCATTAATGTATTTGTGTCTGGCTTTCTGTTCAGTGTTTTCAGTCTACCCATGTCTCTGGTACAACTCTGGACAACTTCAGAAACCAAATCGTTGCACATCTGCATGATAACTCAAGGAATTCAACTTTTCCTGATGATGGTGTATGCAATTAATCTGCTGCTGGCATTTGGCATACCATTGATTATCCTCAAGAACCCCCTTCAACAGACTTTTCTGCAAACCAGGAAAGGGAAAGTTTCACTGTTGACAGCTGTTTGGATATTGTCTGGTCTGTCTACGTTAGTTCCATCTGCTATTTTCGCTGTTCGGAGTGATTCAAACCCGGCAATTTGTTGTGGCTGGCATTTGTACCCAAAGCCGTACGTATACTGTATCGTTTATGCCGCATTACTCGCACCTGCTTTTGCTGCTGGCATTTGCTCAACAATGTAAGTTATTCTATTTCTTATTATTCTGACTTGACACACAATGTTGGTGGGATATAATTGTCAGTTTTCAGAAGTGTATCCAGACGTTTTCGTCAATGGTGTAAATAATGATTAAACTATCCTGTATCATTGGTACTGGGGAAAACCATTTCTTCGCCGTCCATCACACATAAATGCATTTTATGTGTATAATTGAAGGTTAGTTTGACCTGGACTTACAACAATTTGAATCCGGAGATCCAATTTTGAACTTGAATTAAAGCTATCCTCAATCGCTTTTCTGACATTATTCACGCGCATATATTTCAGAGTTTGAGAAAATCCCATGCAGCCTCACCTACGTTTTTTATCATTTGATTTATTTCAGATTTGTGTACATCGCACATCAGAAAGTGTTGAAAACTGCAGTTGTGCCAATTCAGGCCTCGGGCAGCGACAAGAAATTCAAAATGCTCACAAGATGGACCAAGCAACTGAAATGGTTGTGTATGCTCGCGTTAAATTTTCTTGTCACGTGGGTTCCGATGACTAGTGTAACTCTCACATCTCTCCACTGTGTCGATTGTGTTCACCCAGAACTTATTTTGTATATACTCAATACTCAATGGGCCGTCGGGGCGCTGATTTTTGTTTTCACCACTTTTTCATTTTCTGATATGCAACAGACAGCAAGGAGACTTTGTTTTCGGGGTTTGGAAAGAGTGATCAACTTAATTTGAATTATGTTAATCATAACGATGTTCCTGACATCAAAATTATTTTATATCAATGTAAGTTTTCAAGTCATGTCCGTAGTTGGCATTTGTATTAGTGTTAGTTTGAATGCATTATTCATGTGAGCACCATGGCGATCATGACGATTAACTGGCTCGTAATCCTGACTTTGGGAGAATGATACACAAGTGGTAAAGACACGTTGTTCGAAACCTGGATAGAATGACGTCAAATGGCATGGCCTTCTCGAACTGGGTGATGCAATAAATGCAATAAATGCTTCCAGCGGAAATGTATATACGGCCGTGGAATATAACTCACCAGAACGAGACAGTTGGAAACTTCAATCATCTCTTTTGCCGTAGATCTTATAGGCAGTCTAGTTTACATGAACAAGAACATAATTTCTCGTGGTATGTTTCATCTAGTAATGTTTTTTGTCCAAATGCCAACTCCTGGACATCAATCATTCACAGTGTCGATGATATATTCCGATTATTCCAGCATTGAAGGCCAGGCATGGAGAGGTCGAATATCGTCGCATTGTATTTAGCCTGCGTGATTTGATCATCTATGATATTAAGATATCTCTCTTTATCCCATAAATCTCTAAAATTCAATGTCATAATGTCGTGTAATATATATCGTATACCCAACGGGTAAAATTTACACGCGTAATATATTCTCCGGCAATATGATTGGCCAGTTTATCAGATTGATGGATTGGAGCCAATCACATTTAAGAGCGGCTGAGGCTATACTTTACCTACGGTTCAGTCGTCTGCTACATTCAGCCGATTCAAATTTTAGAAATGACGAACAAGGTATGTTCTGACAACGAAATCTTCAGTTGTAATTCCTGCGAAATGAGCGTTTTTCCTGCATTGTAAATCTATCCCGTAAAAGCGCCTGTATGTTCTGCTGATGTTATTTTTATCCGTTGATAAGTTGGAACTGTGGTCACCATGGTGACTGCTATATTTGGCCTAGATGTAGTGTCCTGAAGATTTAGCTTTAAAACCGCCATGACAATCGAATTACTCATACTGCCTAATTGATGGGTATTCCATGTTATCATGATTATTCCAAATAAACTATTTGTTATTTAGTACTATATTCGCCGGCCGCATTGCCGTGACTTTATTATTAGTACACGAATTATTAACGTTGTGGCAGCTACACTTGAGATATGGTCGTACTGACCTTTTTTTCTTGCAAAAACACCTTGATACTATTCATATGATAAATAGAATCTACACCTGCCCTCATGAATCTGTAATTCCAATTTATTAAACTCGAGAGCCAAAGGATCGGATCAAAAGAAAATTACTACTCTCGTTTAATAAATTAGATATTTTATAGACTCACTCAGAGGAGATCCTCTAAAGATTCGTTACGTCATGTATATTCCTTGGATAAGGGCGAAGATTTATTGTGTAAGTCATGACAGACGTCTTCAGCTCGCCTTGTTGGCGCGGAGGGCGATCTCATACACAGGGTATATTCACGGGTGGCGGATTTGAGAGTAGAGAGGTCATGCTACGGTAAGTAACATAAACGTTCATAGAGGAGCCACCAGGTATGTGATATTTTCTTTAGTCCCTTTATTACTGGCATCACTGGTTAGTTTATCTGGGTATTCTTGCATTTACGAGGTTTACCCCATGTTGAGGCGTTCACTCTATCAGACGTCCTTGATTCTCATCAATTAACATCAGATGAGTTATTTATTTGAGCTGATCTGTCATCACATCTCCCGAGCTAAGGTATCTGATTCCGCTTAAGCCGGTGCTAAGGGCCCTGTGGTCTCCACATGAACAACTGCAATAAAAGCGTGGCTGAGATACTAAGACTACGTCCGAGAATCCGCCGTATTCTCGGGTCTGAAAGTGAGATGCCGAGGGAAGTTTTCCTGTAGAGTCATATGGGTGCTTTTTAGTCGCCAGACGTCGTCAATTTTTCCCACCTCTTGCATATCGCTCCAATGTACCTTTCGCCCTGGACATAGATAGACTGGTCCAGGAACCACTTTAAAAATTTAAAATGGACGATGACGGTCGTTTGCGTAAATCAGAATTCCATTGGTCGTTGAAAATGTCATCAACTAAGGTAGCGCCCCATTTCGGTTTGTGTTTCATCCGGAGTTCTGGACACGTCAGGTCGAAGTAACAGGCCCATCGCACAGTGTTGCACGATGAGCAATGGAAGTTTTACCAACCTTGAGATCAATCATTCCAAACTAGTGCGTGCTCGAAATGTTAGTCTTAGGAAGCCGACTAATATTCCGGGATCTGCGCCGGGCATCTCCATTACGTGCTGATCAAAACAGACGAAAAGTAAAAATTACAATTCGTATCGTATTAATTAGTCGGACATGCAGCCCCTACAAGATTTTATAATACTGATTTCTATTAAATGTAGGGTCTGCCAGTTCAACCGGCAAAATCTTCTAGCTGCCCGTCCGAAATGCCCGGCAGCCAGAAAACGATACTTTATACGCCATTGTCTTCACCCAAAATAATGAAACCCACCTTTTAAGTTAAAGCACAGGCTTGGAATCCGTTCTAAACATTCCGTGGGTAGTCTACTCGAGCATTCTCACAACAACACAGCTTTACTGAACTGAGGAGTCACGTTCGCAGCTATTGAGTTCTGGGGCTATATCACGTTCTTATTGAACAGTGAGGATGTGCTTAAATCCTTCAGTGATAACTCATCAGGCTCAGAAATATGAATAACAAAATAGCCTATATGGAGCCACTTTATAATTAAGACTTATTGCGGCTTACTGTATTCTACGAAACGAAACGGGCGAAACGAAACGAAAAGTTGTAATCTGCGAAACGAAACGAAAAGTTGTAATCTGCGTCGGAAAATCTCGTTTCGCAAATTACAAATTACCCCCACCTGATTTGTAAAATGCGAAACCGTTTCGTTTCGCAGATTACAACTTTTCGTTTCGTTTCGCAGATTACAGCTTTTCGTTTCGTTTCGCCCGGTTCGTTTCGCAGAATACAGTAAGCCACTTATTTGCATCATTGTCGTATATATCCTGTACCACTACCTAGATGGGCTCGTTGCCGTGTTCAAAGCTCATTGGGCTTATTTTTCACAGTCAAATATTTTAGTTAAATTATCATATGACACAGACGTAGATAGGGCCTACTTGTGAAATATGAATATAAATTGAAGATCACCCTACATTTGTTAGCAAACAAGAAAACAGGGAGCATTCTGCATCTTCCAACTGTTGAATCGAACAGGCTCACAGTTTGGTGAGAACTTATCTACTGTGGAACAATTAGGAGTATGGATAATGATTCCGTTTTGACAGATGTCAATCTTTTGTTTATTTTTATCCGTTTTTGATGTGATTGGACATTATTGTAATGTTAGGAAATTCAGTCTGTTTTGAGAAATTCCATAGATCACCATGGCAATGTTATAGCGCATGGAAATGGACGTGAGCTACTCCCTTGAACAGCACCTTAATTCCGTCAGATATCCTAGATTGTCTCGTGACGAACTGGATGTTATAGTATGGACTAGAAGTTACTTTCAAAACTAATCGTCTTATATATTGTGCTTTGTTAACCAAAGACACATACACCTTCCATAGTATTTCACAAGCGCAAACATATAGTAACGAGAGCCCAAGGGGCTTCAATATACTCCCGTATATCTGGAAATACACTCGTCCGAATTTCAAGGTTGTTTAATGACCTTGATCCCATTTGGTAGTTGGCAATCCAGAGAAAGGTCTACGATTTTGTGCTTCTGAGAATGTAACATATTTTTCACATCTTATATTGAATGATAAACTAAAATGGTCTTAACTCTTGATAACTAGGTGGACTTGAAACAAGAGCCAAGAGCTCAAATATCCCACATTGAAATCGACAATAGTCAAACACAAGGAAATAGTAGTTTCTCTTCAAATGGATTCCCTTCAGGCAAGAAAAATTTTCATAAGAAAGAAAAATGTGAGGAATGTGATGAAGTAAACCTTTGTTCTTGTGTTAATAAACAGGTATAAAGTTCATAAAGGATCTCGCTCCTCGTTAACCCTGTAAATGTATGGTTTTTATTTCACAGCAGTTTAACTGAATGTAGCTGTTTCTTACATGTATCAAACATGGGACACAACTCCACAGGACAAATGCCATATATATGTAGGGGAGACAACTCTGAAAATTCCAACCTAATGCATATAGTTAGCAAAACTTGATTCAGTTTTGGGGGACTGTGACCTGGACCTTTGAAAAATTGATCTCAAAATGAATATGGCTCCTCTTTGCCATGCGAGTAAGGTATACCCAAAGTTTGGTACCAATCCGTACCTTGAAACTAGAGATATTGAGGTAACAGTGACCTTGACCTTTGACCTTGACCTAAATTTTGCTACACGACACATCATCTTCCCTCAGTGTATCAATGGACACAAAAAAGCATGATAATTATCAATTTCATGATTTGGGGATCACACTGACCTTGACCTTCGGTCTTGACCTATATTTTGGTATTATGCAATATAATATACTATAGTAGGCTATGGTGAAAATACTATAGTATACTGTAGAGAAATTACCATAGTTTAACATACCGGTAGTGACAATAATATATTAAAATACAGTGGTGAAATTTCATAGTCTAATGTACTATGGTGAAAAAATTATTGACCTTGACCTCAATTTTGATACATGAAAAATTCTCTCCCCTTAATATATCAATGAACACAAAAAGAATCATGATTTTTAACAATTACATGATTTGGGTGTCACAGAGACCTTGACCTTTGAACTTGACCTACATTTTGATATGTGACACATCGTGTCCCCATAATGTATCTACTGACACAAAAAAGAGTAATTTTTAAAGATTTCTTGATTCTGGGATCACAGTGACCTTGCCTATTGACCCTGACCTAAATTTTGGTACATGACAAATTGTCTAAGGGGTTCTAATTTTTGGTGAGTGAATGCCCTACGGGGGAACGATGTGTTGCTTACCAAATAAAGGTCGCGGTCAGAGGTCAAAGGTCAGTGTGACCGGAAAATCAGGAAATCCTTAAAAATTTATAATTTTTTGCGAGTGGATTCAATAGGAGGAAATGAAGTTTCGCATACCAAAAATTAGGTCAAAGTTGAAGGTCAAAGGTCACTGTGACCCAAAAATCGAGAAATTGCTGAAAATCATGATATTTTGTGTTCATTGATATATTAAGGGGAGACAATTTGTCATGTACCAAAATTTAGGTCAAGGTCAATAGGCAAGGTCACTGTGACTCCAGAATCAAGAAATCTTTAAAAATTACTTTTTTTGTGTCAGTAGAGACATTAGGGGGACACGATGTGTCACATATCAAAATGTAAGTCAAGTTCAAAGGTCAAGGTCTCTGTGACCCCCAAATCATGTAATTGTTAAAAATCATGAATCTTTTTGTGTTCACTGATATATTAAGGGGAGACGATTTTTCATGTATCAAAATTTAGGTCTAGGTCAATAATATTTTCACCATAGTACATTAGACTATGAAATTTTACCACTGTATTTTAATATATTATTGTCACTACCGGTATGTTAAACTATGGTAATTTCTCTACAGTATACTATAGTATTTTCACCATAGCCTACTATAGTATATTATATTGCATAGTATACAATAGTACATTACTATAGTAAACACGCTATCGAATTCCTAAAAATCCTATTGTATACTTTAGTATACTATAGTATTATTTACAGTTTTGCATGAGGGTACACACACTATAGTATGCACTAGCTTACCTTCAGGAATAATCGTCTTCACATATTATACAATTATTGCATGTTATAGAGTGGGACATCACGATTTGTCAGCTCGAAACAAGTGATGTACAACGAACGCGCAGCGCGAGTTGTACATCACTTGTGGAGACCGTGGACGTGGTTGATTTCAAAACGCCGTGTCAAGATCGACTAGTTCGATCTGGGCTTTGTTGTCGACTCAATCGCATAATTTGGATGATTAACGTTCTCGGTGATCTTACGTACCTTCTCAAAAGATGCCAAATTTATTTCAGTCAATTACCAAATCACATTCACTAATTTCTATCACCAACGGGCCGACGTATACACATCAGGTCGACGAAAATACACATCAATCTTCGTTTCGGGGAATATGTTGGCGCGCGCACTATGGGAGGCAACTCTTGGTCCGGCAGATGTCGCCGTGAACTAATTTGTCATGTTCAACGCTCTGCCGTGGTATATGGCATTTATTCAACGCTAAGGCGAGATATGACTGCATCATCACATTCGCGACTGCTCGGCTTATTCCGTGAAGTCATAATACCTCGCCCAATAATGGTGTAAGGATTTTACAGCTCTCAGCTGTAAACCGTGATCCGCCGCACGTGAGGCACATCACATGCTGTAGGATGTGTTTCCCCTCACATAGTTCTCGTTGTATTTCTCTCTTATCGGGAGATAAAATATATATCCAAATGAAATGGACATTTCCTTGATCCTACCCGGGAAGTATCTCTTCTAATTTGAAGTGTTTCTCTCGGTTTTTCCTCTTGAGCTAATCTTCATCAGTGTCCATGGTAACGGAAGTCATACAGCTGACATGCGCTGTTCGGAGTTTCCGCGTGATATTATTCTTTCAACATGGATGCCAATGTGGATTCCTAATAGTGCGGAACGAGGTTCTTACCTGCGTGGCGGAAGCTGGAGAGTTTGACAGGTGAAATTCATGATGTCCTGTCTTACCAGGTGACTCAGTATATTTATAAGAAGTACATCGACACATTCCTGGATCATCTCAGACCCCGCATTCGACACTTGCGTATCCAGCAATGTGCAGGCTGTCAGAACAAGAACGGTCTCTTCAACACGCATACGTGTATGGACAATAGTATACCATCAGACGCGCTGATGACTGAGGGACTACACGCCGTTAACGAGGTGCAAATTGCCGAGGCATTGCAAGCTGCCTGTCCACCCAGAATTCCACGTGAACAGATTGCCACCTTCATATACGTGCACCAGGGGCAGAAAGACAATGACGAGTTCAAACAAGTCGTGTTGCATATATATTGAACATTTCACACAAGTCTTGTTGCATAAATATTGAACATTCAGACATCACCGTATTCCTACATTCTATGTTCATTCTATGTTCATTCTATGTTTATTTAAGCGCCTTGATAGTGTATAATTGTATTAGAAAAATTCAACACCAAGAGTCTACTGTGGTGAAGACCTTATGTTCATTCTACTGTGTTAATAAATATTAGAAATTCAAATGTGTGTCAGTGTTCACTCTATGCAAAGGGATATTGGTGTGGGATCTGGTGTTTTGTGCTTTTAGTTAGAAAGTTTCTCCCCTTTCGGGTGTAATTAGGTGGCCCTAATAAGGGCCTTTGGAAAGAACAGCGGGTTGGTCATCACACTGTTACGGCCGGAATATTTTTTTGATGCTTGATACCCATCCCCGACACACAGGGCATCGTATCTTCAAATGAAGCTCCTCTGTCTCTGCGCACTGGCACGAGCCCGCCATGCATGTTAAGCTTAGCACGCATACTCCACATAGGCACAGGTGGCCACAAGGAAAAAAGGTGTACATCGTCTCATCGTATTGACACACCGTACAGGTTGATCTCTTCTGCCCCCTAGCCAGTTGTAGGCGTAGTGTAGTCTTTTCGGCTTCTAATTCGTCAATTTGTTGGCTCAGGCGGCTGATCTCTGGTGATGGTGTTGTCATTCCTGTTGCGGTCGCTGTGGTAGCCGTCGTTGTGGTAGCCGTCGTTGTGGTAGCCGTCTGAGTCGACCACTGTTTAACCACTCCAACTCTCCGTGTACATCGTCATCGTATGTACAGCTATGCGCGTCAATGGCTGTGTTACCGTAGCAAGAGTGGCAGGACAAAACTTCACACTTTTCCATCGCTAAATCTGCTCAAATTTTCAGGGTGACATTATAAGGATGTAAGGAAGACACCTGAAGTGTTTTTACGGAGGTAAGCCGATTTATTTCAAATTTAACGGGTTTTCCACACAACCACACCCATAACCATACGGGTCTAAAACCCACAAAATGATAAAAAAAATAGTTTTAGCCTGCCGTCAGCCTTCTGAATTTTTCAGCGATACACTATAAGCTTCCAAAGTTCAAGCGCAATATTATTAACGAGTCGTGGCTTGACAACATATTAGATGAGCTATGCAAAGATGACGAACAAGAAGAAAAAGAAGACCAGCCGGTAGATGGGAGCGAGACTTTGACCCCAGTTTCACAACAAAAGCGGCAGTATCTTCACCATGCCACGGGTCAATTCATCGATATTGAAGAAGAAGAAGAAGAAAAAGAAGAAGAAGAAGAAGAAGAAGAACAGGGGCGGATGGAGAATTCACCGCGGTTTCGCAACAACGGTCCTATCTTGACGAAGCAACCGGTCAATTCATCGATGGAGTGGACAATAGTACCTACGGCGTACGGCCTGATAGTACCTCCCAACACGAACGGCTTGAACGAGTCATACAAGATCTGTTCAAACAACATCAATTACAAGCGTCTAGTCCGTCATCCCTAATTCAGCCGTCGTCCATTAGAGAATATCCGCGTTCATAATCCAAAAACCTATTCCATATAACAGTATTAGCACCAAATTCAAAAAGACAATCATAATATACATAAACATAGGCTTGTTTCCTGCAGTTTTCAATGATGCCGGCAAGACATCATGATGTTCCAAAATATCAAATCCGTAGCGCTGATCAGTATTCTTAATCCATAATATTCGTAAAGTCGTCATCTAAAGAATGATGTATCTCAGTCACGCTTTGATTGTGACTGTTCATATGATTACCATGAGGATCTTAAAGTACATGGGTTCATACGGCCCCTAGCCCCGGGTTAAGCGGAATTAGACACAAGTTACGAAACGTAGCGCCATAGATCTTGTACGCTACGTCCGTATTTTGCTATCAGCATGCGATATGTATCGCCAAATTTGAGAAACCTTGAGTGGAGGCGCTTGGTGGAATAGCCCTGTTTATGGAATCAAGACCAAGACCAAGAACAAGAAAAAGAACAGATGGCTGTTTTACAGCAGCGATATCTTGAGTACTACTGTACCGAAATAAGAAGACTGGGAGCGGCAAAGCATTTGCCCTGTGTCCAATGCAGTAGTCGCTACGCCAAATTCGCTATATTTCCGTGTGGACACCAAGCGTTTTGTATCCGCTGTATCCACAAACATGGAGGAAGACCAGCCCTTACGCCTACTTACAAGCCCATAGCGTGTACACTCGTCACGCTGAAATGTCCCGTGTGTACCAAGAGGCGAGAAAACCTGCTCCGATCGGTGTAATCCCCTTACACCTTCCTAACTGTCCTTATGAGGACCCCCCAATTATACTCGAAAGGGTGAGCTTCTAATTAAAAGCACAAACATCAGCTCCTGCATGCACACACCTAGGTAATGAACACTTAGTGAATGGGAACTTCCTACTAACAGCGCCTAGGTAAAAAAACAACACTATTAGTATGAATGTACGTAATAATATACCGAGTAGTCCCGGAAAAAGCCGAGTGTAAAAAAAAATTTTTGTTAGGAGGTAGCGGAGATTGGTAATCATAGAGGAGAGGAGATTGGCATTCGTAGGGCCTAGGGGCAATTGTTATAAGTCCTGTTTGGAAGGCTAGGGGTTGGCCCTCAAGAGGGCCTTTGATGGGGAGAATGGCAGAGGAGATTGGTAATCATAGAATATAGAGGAGAGGAGATGCACAAATGTAGGGCCTGATTTTAATTGAATGTGCCACGTTAGAAGTCCCCTTTCGTAAGATTGGGTTGGCCCTGTTTTATTCAAGGGATGGGGTTATCTTGTCTACCCCATAAAACTGGTGGAGTAGTAGCTTCCGGGCTGTTGTTGTTGTTGTTGGGGGCCAGGCAACTGTTGTTGTTGTTGTTCCAGGACTGATGGAATGTGGTCCAGAAAGGACGCTGGCGCGATTCTTTGCAGATGACCGATGTCGATGAATTCTGGCTTAACTGGCTGGAGCAGTTGTTGTTGTTGGGCATCCAACAGATCGCCCAACGTCTCCAGCCAGTCATCTCCCGTAAAAATCATCGGTGCCTGGGTTATAAGATGGTGCAGGTCACCCCACGACAGCCGTGTTAAGTTCACGTTCTCCCTCGCCCATCGCCGCATCTCCGATAACCAATATTCTTTCACCGCCACCGCTAGCTCCCTACTCTCTCTCCTCGCTGTCATCATCCTGGCCGAAGCTTTGCTGGTTGACATTTTTGCTCTCCCGCCCATTTTGGCTGCTTGGTCTGTACGTGTTCACCGTCTGAGAAATGTGATTTGAATGCGCGCTCTCCCCACGCGTCCCTGGGTTTTATGCTGAATAGAGTGGATTCTCATTGGCTGTTTAAAGCAAGGCGAACCTCTTTCATTGGTTCTGTCTCCGTCAATTCCATTGGTTGAAATACTGGACGCTGATTGGCCCAATAAGTCTCTGTAATACCTCCTGGGTTAACATTTTAATCCCCGTTTTTTGCACCAAACTGTGGTATAGGAAATCCTAGGTTAAATCAATTCGTATCTCTATAACATTACACCCCGAATGATCACGGACTTTGACGAAGGTGGGGCCATGGAAAATACAAATTATAGCGTGTACGGGTACGGACTAGCATAGTAAGGCACGAAAAAAATAAAACTATAACGTGTACGGCTACGGACTAGGGGTTAATTTAACATTACACTACCGAGTGATCACGGACTTTCACGAAGGGTGAAGGGAGACGGAAAATAAAAGCAGAACGGGTACGGATACGGACTAGGATAGAGAGACACAAACAAATAAAAACTGTAGCGTGTACGGCTACGGACTAGGAGTTAATTATACCCATAGGGGGACTTGACATTGTAGTAGTATAAAAATTACCCGTCCAGCCCTATTTTGCGGGGAGTAGAGGTTAGTCCACTAGGCACTGACAGGGTGTAGTATAAGCGCCTGTACAGCGCGCTACTCTATATATATACAGGCCTCCCTAGCCGGTGTTTGTCATTCACCACCATGGGAGCGTGCGGAGCAGATGGTGAGCTTGCGTTGTTCCAACTGGCCGCCAACGTCACCCTCATCGAAGAACAACCCCAAGAGGTGAAGCTATTTTTAACCCTAGCAGGGTGGAGTCTATTGACCCGGTTGTTACAGGGAAAAGAGCCCGAAGTCGATTTCATGCACGTGGGAGTCGGTGTCTACCTACGAAGTGGTGGAGATGATTCTTTTTCCCCCCGGTTAGAACAGCGTGGTGGTCCCCATATCACACTCCGTCCTTCATTATGGCAGGCGCTGAAAGCTATTATCCCCGACGTCCACGACTTACTGCACCCCGACGCGAACCCTGTGGCTACCTGGACTCTTAAACCTGGCTGCACCCTATTGTTGTACCCCAAACGAGTCGACCTTGCCTATAACCGCACTGGGTGGGCACCCAAAGCCGACGTCTTGAAACGTGTGTTAAAGGGAACACTGGACGGTGATAGCATTCACCTGTCTGACCAGGTCTACATTTTCCGCGGCGCCTTTTTGCTCAACTCATCTGTCTGGACGGAGGACATTTTACCCTGGACCCTGATCTATGGGCGGCCTTGGAAAAAGAAGTCCCCATTGTCGATGAAGTACTATATCTATAGGGTGCACACAGGCTAGAGTGTCAGTGTCTTACCATGAAGCGAACACACAACAGCGCAACCCAGAGGGGCACCCAGAGGAGCACCCGAGAGGGAAGCCAGTGGAGCACCCGCAAGGCCGGCCGGTAGGAATGCACATGTAGTAAGACTGTGAACAAGGGGTTAACAGATTTGTATTACAACCCAACCAGTCCAGCCGCTTATAGCGCTGTGGGAGCGCTCGTTCGAGCTGCACATTCCCAAGGCATCAGTCGAACTGAAGTTCGAGAATGGTTAAAAACCCAAGACACTTATAGCTTACATCGAGCAGCCCGACGACATTTTCGCCGTAACCGAGTCATCGTAGGAGGCGTAGACGCACAATGGCAATCCGATTTGGTCGATATGAGTCGATTTGCTGCCCACAATGATGGACATCGGTACATGTTGACCTGTATCGATATTTTATCCAAGTACGCGTGGGTGCTACCCATCCGGGCCAAAACAGGAGAGAATCTGGTACGAGCCTTCCAGCAGATTTTCAAGACAGGTCGCAAACCCCTCTATTTGCAAACGGATGAAGGCACAGAATTTCTCAACCGCCACTTTCAAGCCTTTCTTAAGAAACAGAAGGTGTTTTTCTTCCATACGTACAACGAGACCAAAGCCTCTGTGATGGAACGATTCAATCGCACCTTCAAAGGACGAATGTACAAGTGTTTTACCGCCAAAAACACCCGATGGTACATCGATGTGCTACCTCAACTCTTCCAAGGGTACAATCGAGCCTATCATCGCAGTCTCCAGCCCCCCCCCCCCCCCTCGATGTGACGGAACGCAACGAACATCAAGTGCACCGTACGCTGTACTCGATAGAACCAAGTCCACTCGCGTCACCACGTGACAAACGCGGAGATGTGGTACGGATCAGTAAAGTCAAAGGGCAATTTGAAGAAAGTTACTTGCCCAACTGGAGTGACGAGCACTTTGTCATCGTTCGCCATAGCCCTCGAAACCCACACGTCTATGAACTGGAAGATCTACAAGGAGAAACACTGCAAGGCACGTTTTACGAGGCGGAATTACAACCGGTGGTAAAAACACGGAAAGACTACTACACGATGGAAAAGATTTTGAAAACGGAACGTCGACGTGGCATCCCCTATCATTTCGTCAAATGGCAAGGATGGCCCAGTTCGTTTAATTCCTGGGGCTCAGCCCGTGACATGAAACGGCCATAAATTCTACCTCACATCGCCTACAGCGTTCAGTCTAGGGTTGTACCATGGATAGTGCACATCTGCCCTTACTTCTGCGGACTCGAAAAGGACAAGTCGGTACCGTCGTGTGTATACTAGTGCTTCTGGGTACCTTGTTTGGAGGAGTCTTTTACGACTTGGCGTACCTGATATCCTGTTTCAACCTACCATCCACTCGTCCAATAACTGCCCCCCCCCCAAGGTCAAGTGCAATCACCCAACACCACCACCACCACCGCCACCATCTCTCCTACTACTTTGCGGAACATTACCAGGGTACCATCAGGTTCTTCAGCACGTCCCACTACGCGGTCTAGTCCTACTCTCATTCCCACTACTACTACTACTCTGCGGAACTTCACCAGAGTACCACCCGTGTACCTGCCTAGTCCTACCCTCAGAAGCGACCCACCAGCATCATCTTCCACCATCACAGCTACCAGGGCAAAACCACGGTAACATAGGACTCCCACGACCACGACTCTAACGCCTAGATTGGGTATAGTACCACGTTTACCACGGCAACGGTAGCCGAAAGACTACGACCCCCGGTGGGATCCACGACAACGATGGTGGGCCTCTGAACGCTTGGCGCAAATCACCAAATAACCTATGGATCCGCGGTGGCAGCATCCCTTCACGTGTCTCATCGCTGGACCGACCGGGTCGGGAAAAACACACTTCGTTCAACGGCTCATCCAACACGGGTGAGCGCTCATTTTACCGCCCGTGGCTCGCATCCTCTGGTGTTATGGAGCTTGGCAGCCTGCGAACGAGGAACTGGCACGCATACCTGGACTCACCTTGGTGGAACGATTACCCCCAGAGGATACCCCAGAAGACACGTTGGTAGTGGTAGACGATCTGATGATCGAAACGGACAGTCGGGTGACGCGTCTCTTCACGAAAGGGAGCCATCATCGCCGTTTGAGCATCATCTACATCGTCCAGAATCTCTTCAGTAAGAACAAAGAGCACAGGAACATCAGTATGAATGTTCAGTATGTGGTATTGTTCAAAAACCCCAGAGACGCATCACAAATTATGCACCTGGCGAGACAGATGTACCTTAAAAACACGGCCTTTGTGCGGAAAGCATTCGACTTGAAACAAGGGACACCCTCGGCACTTTGATTGCGGACCCACATTTTTCCCGGATAGTTCCATACGGTGTACACGCCCAAATAAAAGAAGAAGACACAACCCTCTAGCATTCGCTTCCTCATCATGTCTGCACGGATACGGAAGCACGCGCCGGCGCTCCACGTATTACGCAGCGCGCCACCGGAGGTGGGCCGGGCCCTGGTGCGCGGCGCGGACGCGGGATTGGTACGGTGTTTGTGTGAAGTCGCTCATAATGTGTTAAAAGGGAATGTTCCTCTCAGCCCCTGCAGAAAGGGAAATTGAAACGGCACAAGACGGGTCTCCGAACGCTGATGAAGAAGACGGAAAGTTTAAAGAAAAAGAAACAGGTGTTACAGCGAGGTGGATTGCTCGGGGCACTACTCGCACCATTAGCCGCCTCCGTACTGGGACCGTTAGTAGGGTCCATCTTGGGTGGAGCACGCTAACGTCATGGAACTTACGAAACAAATGATGCTGGTCGAACCTCGACTGTTACAGAGTTTGCAATCGCCCTATCCCGTGCCTGCCACGGTGCAACAACTCCAGTCTCTGGACGAAGAGATGAATAGTATACTCCAACGTCGACTACCCGATCACGAGAAAATTCAACTCTACCATCAGGCGCTGAACCGGTACAAGACGTTTATGGATCAATATAGGGGGCGTAGCAGTACACCACCAGCACCAGCACCAACACCGCCATCAGCTGGAAGATGAAGTCTTGGCCAGTGTCCGTAAGGCATTCAAGACTAAGGTTCGTTTATTGTTGGACCGGGTGAAACAGAATCCCGATATGGGTTGGAGCGATCAGGGGGAACTGCTTATTCGAAACCGAGTGGTGCCGGGGTCTCATATCACCGATTTGATCAACGATACGGTGCGCTCTCGCAAAGACTCTAATCCACCGGGCTGGGAAGCCTTTGCTCAGGGGTTGAAAGACACACACGTCCCTCAAAAATTGGTGGGGAATACTCAACGTTGGCAGTGGATGCAGCGGATCCAGCAATCGCCGAGTGGCCCACCACCACCATCACCACTACCTTCTTGGGAACCGGAGTCACCCCCCAAAACACCACAACGACGAGCACCTACTTCATCACCCCTTTTACCACGCCATCCACTGAAACTACGTACATCAAGATCTATGACACGTAGCAAGTCACCGCGACGAACACAACGCCGCGTTCATCCGCCCAAGGCCTGGGAGCCCTATTAAAGCCAGGTGCAGAAGCAAGAAAGCTCAGTCGTCATGTTTTACCTCACGCTGCCCAGTAACAGTTCGCTTGAAGTGTTTCCTGACAACACCTTGGCCAAGTACGTGACCCAGTTGCCGCAACTGTTGCATTTACCTGGACGCTGGGAATGTGGACTCGTGGATATCCAATACTCTTACTCGTGGTACAACGTGCGAGCCAAGGAAGTGTGGTACGAGGTGACCTACGAAGGCAAAGTCACTCATCTGTCCCTACCCGAAGGCCAATACGATACCCCCAAGGAGTTCCTGGAAGCCCTGAAAAAACTGATGCTATATAAGTCTCTACGGGAGGTGACGAATGTTTCAAAATCCGTCAAAACCTTTCCCTTCACCAATCATGTGGACTTCGATTACAACGCACACAACGACAAGGCCTATCTCACTCTCAGCCCCAACGTGGGTGTGGAAATCAGTCCTGCCCTAGAGCAAATGATGGGTTTCGATCTACGGATGTTTGCTGGTCCCACCGCCCACAAAGGCCACATCACGATGGATATGAGGGTGGGTATGTATGGACTCTACGTCTACTCGGACGTGGTGGACAACCACATTGTGGGCGATGTCAACACACCTCTGTTACGGGTGGTTCCCATTAAAAAGAGGTATGGCGATCAAGTCACACACAGTTTCAACCACGTACTCTACCTACCCGTACGACACTCCGATATCAACACGATCACCCTTGGTGTCACGTGGAGTAAAACCGGTGGGCAAACAAGCGGTACGCAGTGGACTGCAAGTGGCCGGTGAAACGGCGGGCCAAAGAAGCAGGCAGCGTCTTGGTGGCCAAAGCTCTTAAAAGACAACCCCCGTCACAGGGTAGAGTCATTCGACGACCAACACACCGACGAGGCACACGCCAGAAGAAGAAGAAGAAGAGAGACATCTTCGCATAATGGCATTCATCCACTCCGAGTCGTGTCCGTCTACCAACAGTGAATTGGATTTGTGGACTATTCCTCCCACACAGACCAGTGTCGCCGAAGGTCGTTGGGTAGAACATCGCCCCCTGGCTAGCCTGACGGGAACGGGACCGCTTGAATTTACCGTTGAAAACAAAGATACGGCCTACCTGGATTTAGCCCACACGTACCTTTACGTGAAAGCCAAAGTGGTGAAAGGAGACTGGACGAACATCGACGACGAAGCGGTGGAGCGGTGGTAGCCCCAGTGAATCTCTGGCTGCACTCGATGTTCCAACAGGTGGATATCAGTCTGAACGATAAGCTCATCAGTACGTCCACCAATACGTACCCGTATCGAGCCTACATCGAAACGTTATTGTCGTACGGAGAAGATGCCTAAAAACACACTTGCAAGCCTCACTGTTCTACAGGGATTCGCCCGGTGAAATGGATATGACCACCGTTGCAAATAGTGGGTTCATCCAACGCAGAAGGTTTACAGGCGATAGCAAGTCCGTCGATATGATGGGTCGACTGCACGCCGACCTGTTCCTGCAAGATCGGTAACTGATGAACGGTGTATCCATCAAGATCAAGCTGATTCGTTCCCCACCCGCCTTCGCCTTGATGGCCGGCGGAGATAACCCCAATTACAAGATCCTCATAGAAGAAGCAGCCTTGTTTGTGCGTACCGTGGATTTGCAACAGGGCGTGTTGGTGAGTCACATGGAAGCCTTATCGAAAAAACCAGCACTGTACCCCATCCGACGCGTACAGACCAAGGTGTTCTCCGTGCCGGCAGGTACGATGATGGCCAATCGTGGAAATTTATTTCTAGGGGATCTCCCTAAACGTCTTACCCTGGCGTGTGTCACCAACACCAGTTTCAATGGACAGTGGGGTGAGAATCCGTTCCACTTACAACATTTCAACATGAACTTTGTGGCACTGCACGTGGCCGGCCATCAAATTCCAGCCCGACCGTTACAACCGGATTTTGGTAACCAGCACTATTATGCGGAGCTACCTGAACCTGTTTACAGCCACAGGACAAAACAATCAGGACGAAGGAAATACCATCACTCGACGAGACTTTGGCCGTGGGTACACTTTGTTTGCCTTCGACCTCACCTCCACCTTGGAACACGATCATCAACTGGCCTTGCTGAAGAAAGGAAACTTACGGTTGGAACTGCGTTTCCCCGTCCCCCTACCCCATACCATTAACGTGATTTGCTACGCCGAGTTTGATAACGTCATCACCGTGGATCAGCAAAGAAACGTCCTGTGTGACTACGCCAGCTAGAGTCATGGATACAGAGCAGCTGATGGCCATCTCCAGCGAGATCCTCGGGTACCCTTTCGAGGTGTGTTTCCACGCAATGTGTTTCCCACCACCCCAACCACCCCAGCAGCTTACATCCTGAATACAGACCCTCGTACTCGACCCGGTGAACATTGGGTGGCTGTGTATGTGGACGCCTTGGGCCAAGGCGAATACTTTGATTCCTACGGACTTGCACCCCTGCCTCCCGATTTGGTGAAGTTCATGGACGAATCTACTACAGTGTGGCGCTGGAATACTAAAAGATTACAAGGACCCTTGAGTAGTGTATGCGGACAGTACTGTGTGTTTTATCTCACTCACCGGAGTAGAGGACATTCTATGCAAACGGTCATACAAATGTTTGATGATTATTCTCAAGCCGAATACCGTGATGTACTCGTATACGACTGGACTGCCTCTCGTTTTAATGTGCATGCCCCATTTCTCTGGTTGTCTTAATTGATTCAACGCACCGCGCGGTGTTCTTATTGTTTTTTGTTATGACGTTGTTGTCCTGACGTTCATAAACGTCAGGAAAAAATCCATAAAAACACAAGTGACGTTTTGACTTTTTTTATTCGGGTGAACAAGAATGTATAGAATATGTACAAAGAATACAGTAGGTGTGTAAAAACTGTCAGGAGTAGGATTCGAACCCACGTCCTGCTTTGCGCAGACCAGCACTTAGGACTGGCGCCCGGCGGCCATCCTGACTTTTACAGTTATAGTTTTAACTCGTATCATGAGAAGTATATCAAATGTCATAGTTTCACAAGTCCAAGTAAGTGATACTGATGCCATCGGGAAGGATTTTCCGCTTGCTGCACTAGCTATACCTCTGCAATAATACAGATGGCGCTCGTACTTTTTATAACGGACCTTAACTGCTAACAATGAATTATTTCATGGACAAGGGGACGCAAAAAGAAAAAAAAATGTTTGAAAAACACTCTACCCTGTCCGTTATTATAGTTACTTTCAAGGAATTACCCGGGAAATAGAGTAATTGCGGCAAAATTATTGCGGGGTTGAGGCTATGAACACACATGTTACTTTTCACGATCAAAATTGTCCCAAGAGGGCTAGTCGGTGCTCAGAGCCCCGAGCAATTTCACTGGAGCTCGATCAAAGTCTTCTTCAACTTTCTTTTTTATTTTCTGTTTCCTTCTTTCTTTCTTCGTTTGTTTTTTTTTCTTTTCGCGCAAAAGTGGTACGGCCATGGCCGTACCTGCCGTACCGTACCATGGCCGTACCTGGTGTTTCCAATGCTGGCTGGTTGAGCAATGACGACAAAGAGGATGAGAAGGTTCTTGATCGCTGTATCGAAGAAGATCAGCAAACATACCACTACTGCGCCGAGGGATACACATATGTTCTGGGCTATAAGAGTCAGTCTAGCAGCTGAAAGAAAGATGTCCGGGTACGAGAGAATGAATAATTCTGCTCAACTAGAATTTTATTTTAACTTTTTGTAGATTTCCACATGTAATCCGGAAAGGGCCTTTCTCCCTTGTTCCATTAGAGGCATATTAGTGCTAGGAACTTCCGGTGATGTGCCAAACGAGAATCACAGGGGCTCGTTGCCGTTGTTAATTGGTTAATTAGGTTGATTATAGATGGGGGGGAGGCGTCGAGGTAGAGAATAATCGGAGTTAATCCCTACCTCGACAGTAAGGTACTATGGTACTATATACTACTCCGGCGGAAGGTTGGTCAAGCAGGCCAATGAATGCAGCAATGCCCTAAAAATTCCCACTTTTATACGTCTTTTCGGCGACATTCGTGTCTTTTCGTTAACCTCCGTGTCTTTTCGGTGACGTCCGTGTATTTTCGTGTCTTTTCGGTGACGTCCGTGTCTTTTCGGTGACGTCCGTGTCTCTTCGGTGACGTCCGTGTCTCTTCGTTAACCTCCGTGTCTCTTCGGTGACGTCCGTGTCTTTTCGGTGCAGGCGCAGACGTGAAGTGCCCGGATGAAAGATCACCGAAAAAAACATCCACAGTCAACTCGCCACATACAGTCGCCCCCCTCAAGACCCTCATACATACCCGAAAAGACACGGACGTTACCGAAAAAGACACGGACGTACCGAAAAGACACGGACGTGAGCGAAATTGTGGAAAAAACCCACAGACAGGTGAGTACATGTTCTATCATGTTCACAGGTCAACGGACCTCACCGAAAAGGCGGGCTCTCCGTGATCGCATCACCAGTGGCATTCGTCTCCCCGGGATCATCTTCACTAGGTCCGACCCTCCTGGTTGTTGTTTTAGTGGGAAGTTGTCGCTCATATCGTCTTGACGGACCATGAATCAAACGCTGATGCCGTCTTAACCGACTGGATCGTTTGAAGAGTCGACCGTAATCGTTACATTGTGCCTTCGCGCCCTCGTGGAGTGCCCTCTCATGGCGCAGTAAATCATCTTCCCGATTAAATGACCGTACGCAGGTTATACAAGTATACCGTGCGCCATTGTGGATGAAGGACTCGTGCCGTCGCAAATCTTCTGGGCGAGTAAATGGCTTCTGGCAAGTTGTACAAGATAACATGTCGGCTGTGGATCTGGAAATGATGAATGCCGTAAAAATTCTGGCTCTTATAGCCCAACGTAGAAGTACCCGGATGTAGGCGCGGACGTCAGCGACAAGAACCCGGATGTACAAGAACCCGAATGTAACCGGATATAAAAGCCCCCGGATGTAAAACTGCTCGGATATTCAATTCACTTTGTTCACTGGAAAATCTCCTCTCTCCTCGTGCAAAGATCACACCCGACCAAGGGTACACATTCAAGGCAGGTCAGGCATCGCTGGCGATGGTAGCGGAGATCTCCGGGCTCTCCCCTGGTTGAGCTGTAACCCACACTGAAGAAATCATCTACCATTTCCATAGTTATGGGCGGGTATCTTCTGGTAACTCTTTTGGGGAATTGAGCGGGAAACGACTCCTTTTCGTCAATCTTCAACGATCGTGTGGTCGTGTCATCCAAGTTGTCGCATGAACAGGTACAATAAAAACGTACCTGAGACACAACACATATCACGAATCGTTAGATTCTTGGTATGTGCTTTAGAATAGGTTAACCAGAAGACTACACTGTGAAGCCATGTGACTGTCAGTATGCCTGCACCTCTTCTCACTTCCCTTATATGTGTTGTAATTTTTACCTGTATATGGCGAGATTCTGCTGGTGGACGTTTCGTCCCCGAGGCCCGCCCCCTGTACAGACCTTTTGGTCTTTGATATATCTTGGCATTTGTGGGAAGTTGCTGCTTGGTCGACATCGGGCCTTACAGACTAGTCTTTTGTGCTAAATGCCGTCAACTTCATCTGACGACGATACAGCTCACCAATCCCCAGTGTACGAGTGGTCACAGCGACACAGCTCACCAATTACCAATATACGAGTTGTCAGAGCATTTCCATCATAGTTCTATAGATTTGTATCTAATACCGCTTATGCCGGTGCTAGGGGCCGTGTGGTCGTGTCATCCAAGTTGCCACATGAACAGGTACAATAAAAGCGTACCTGAGATACAACACATATCACGAATCGTTAGATTCTTGGTATGTGCTTTAGAATAGGTTAACCAGAAGACTATACTGTGAAGCCATGTGACTCTGTCAGTATGTCGGCACTTCTTCCCACTTCCCTTATATGTGTTGTAATTTTTACCTGTATATGGCGAGATTCTGCTGGTTGACGTTTCGTCCCCGAGGCCCGACCATTTGGTCTTTGATATATGTTGGCATTTGTGGGAAGTTGCTGCTTGGTCGACATCGGGCCTTACAGACTAGTCTTTTGTGTTAAATGCCGTCATTTTCATCTGACGACGATACAGCTCACCAATCCCCAGTGTACGAGTTGTCACAGCGACACAGCTCACCAATTACCAATATACGAGTTGTCAGAGCATTTCCATCATAGCTCTATAGATTTGTATCTAATACCGCTTATGCCGGTGATAGGGGCCGTGTGGTCGTGTCATCCAAGTTGCCACATGAACAGGTACAATAAAAGCGTACCTGAGATACAACACATATCACGAATCGTTAGATTCTTGGTATGTGCTTTAGAGTGAGTGAGTGAATAGGGTTTAACGTCGCTTTCAACATTTTTTCAGCTATATCACGACGGGGAAGGGAAGGGAGGGAGGGGGAGGGGCAGAGGTACCTACTTGTAACAGAGCAGATCTAATGCTGCCATTTTATAGTGCTGTCCCACTGAAATATCATGCCGTAGGCAGAAATGACACCCCACTCAGTCACATTATACTGACACCGAGCGAACCAGTCCTTGTTCTATCCTCTTAATGCTGAGTGTAAGCGAGGAAGCAACAAGTTCCATTTTTCAAGTCTTAGGTATGACCCGGCCTAACTAGAAGACTATACTGCGAAGCCATGTGATTCTGCCAGTATGTCGGCATCTCTTCCCACTTCCCTTATATGTGTTGTAATTGGAATTGGCTGGCTTTTCCATTTGATCGGGTCTGGTACAGGTTGTGAGAAATGTACATCTAACATGCGTGTTTCCGTATTTATAGTTAGAGGGGAGGTGATCGTCCTATCGACCAATCAGAAGCCATCATTTCAGAAAGTTTAATCTTCGTTCAATGTAACCTAAACGTCTTCGGGCAATCTATGATACTGAAGCTCGAAGCTCTTACTTCTCTCATTCAACACTGGGATCAATCCCCATTGGCTCTTCAATTCACGGCGGCGAAACGACCTCCATGGGTTCTTCTATTCTCAGATGCATTCCCATAGAAACTGAAATATCCGGTCTCGAGAGTGTCGAGCGTGATCCGTGTATGACATTTCGGTGACGTCTCAATTGACTGGGATGCTTAAAGACTTATATCACAATCCGCAGATGTATCCATGGGTACGTCGTGGCGTGCACGTGTGTGACAACGCAAACTGTCCAGGCGATGAAAGCGCTTCGAGCAAGTTGCGCAAGAGAATATATCGGCTGTGGTTATGGAAATGAAAAATGCCGTAAAAATTCTGGCTCTTATAGGCCAACATAGGAGTACCCGGATGTTCTACAGTCTCCAGATGCTCCACAATCCCCGGATGTACAAGAACTTGGCTGTACCCGGATGTAAAAGTCCCGGATGTAAAAGTGCCCGGATGTTCACGAATGTTCCACCATCCCGGGCTTCTATCAGGCCAAGGTCCAGAAGATCCCATGTCCTGCATGTGAATAGCCAGTTATATTGTGTGTGTGTATGCGTTTGTGTGTATGTGTCTGTGTGTATGAGGGTGTATGCGTCTGTGTGTATACGTCTGTGTGCGTGTGTGCGTGTGTGTTTGTGTGTGTGTACGCGTGTGTGGGTGCGTGTGTGTGTATGCATCTGTGGGTGTATGCATGTGTGTTTATGCGTCTGTTTGTGCTTGCGAGTGTGTGTATGCGTGCGTGTGTGTATGTGTGTGTGTGTTTGAGTGTGTGTACGCGTGTACGTGCATGCGTCTGTGTGTGTGCGTGTGCGTGTGTGTATGCAAACACCACCACCTCCACCACCACCGGGCGTTGACGCCCGTCAACGCCGCCACCACCACCGCAACCACACACCACCTCACACCACCACCACCGCGACACACCACTACCTCCACCACCACCACCGGTCGTTGACGCCCGTCAACGCCACCACCACCACCACCGGACACACATACCTGGTGCACCCTGTACCCTATAGCCCCAAAATGCCCACTTTCGCTACTACTCGTACTGATGACGTCACCGACGACGTCACAGATGATGTGGACATCTCTCAAATCATGGCCTACACCCCGAGAGCTACAAGATGGCACCCCCCAAGACGCATTCGGACCAAGGATGGCCATCTCTACACCAAATACCTACCTTCACTTCCCCAAAAACGCCCACTTGGGCTACTACTCCTACTGATGACGTGACCTATGACGTCACAGATGCCGCGAACATCCCTCATATCGGGATCTACACCACGAGAGCTACAAAATGACACCTCTCAGGACGCATTCGGACCAAGGATGGTCCCTCTCCACCCCAAACTCACCTCCACGCACCCCCAAAATGGCCACTTTGCTTAGTACACCCAACTGCGCACTAAAAAAACACCATTCTGACTCTACCTCACACAAGCGTCACTTGGACATCTTCCACGACCCATTCGAACCCATAGCGGTCCATCTCTACCCCAAATACACCCCCACATCCTCCCAAAATGCCTGCTCTCTATACTACGGCCAGACAGCGCATGCACAGAATATAGAAAATGGACGATCCATTAGTCCAGTCGGTTGCTGCTCCTCCACGAGAGCTTCAAAATAAAACCCCACACGACACCATAGGGCCACTAGGGGTTCACCTAGACGCCAAAACGTCCACCCAGTATGGACCTATCTCCCATAGCCAGTATGGGGCTATATGGACCTATATACACACCTACCCGGTACTTTTGAAAACATTTCAGCGTTTCGCTCCGAGACCCTTCCCATTGTGACTTTCTTGAAAAACGAGACCCCACAACCCATAGTAAATCCCACAAAAAAATGACCACCCCCCCATAGCCAGTATGGGGCTATATACAGGCCTACCCGGTACTCCTCCACGAGAGCTTCAAAATAAAACCCCACACGACACCATAGGACCACTAGGGGTTCACCTAGATGCCAAAACGTCCACCCAGTATGGACCTATCTCCCATAGCCAGTATGGGGATGGGCCTATATACAGATCCGCTCGATACTTTTCGAAAATTTTCACCGTTTCGCTCCAGGACCCTTCCCATCGTGAGTTTCTTGACGAGACGAGAAAAACGAAACCCCACAACCCATAGTAAAACCCACCAAAAAAACAATTGACCACCCCCTCCACATAGCCAGTATGGGGCTATAAACAGGCCTACCCGGTGCTTTTCGAAAAATTTCACCGTTTCGCTCCGGGACCCTTTCCATTGTGATTTTCTTGGCGAGACGAGAAAAAGGAAACCCCACAACCCATAGTAAAACCCACAAAAAACAATTGACCACCCCTCCCTCCATAGCCAGTATGGAGCTATATGGGGCTATATGCAGGCCTACCCGATACTTTTTAAAAAATTTAACCGTTTCGCTCCTGGACCCTTCCCATTGTGATTTCCTTGGCGATACGAGAAAAACGGGATCCACAACCCATATTAAAACCCACAAAAAGAATTGACCACCTCTCCCCCCATAGCCATTATGGGGCTATATACAGACCTACCAGGTACTTTTCGAACAAATTCCCTGTTTCGCTTCGAGACCCTTTCCATTGTGATTTTCTTGGCGAGACGAGAAAAACGAGACCCCACAACCCATAGTAACACCCACAAAAAAAAATCCCAGGTTGGACCTATACCGTCATAGCCAGTATGGAGATATACCCATACAGGCAATTCCCCGTATATTGTATAATACATATAATTATACGAGTCCGTGTTCCGGTTTGTTTTTTTTCGGGGAAAATTTATATACACCCACCCATGCACCCAGGCCCCGATAAGCCGGGGGCCGATATTACCCCTTTGGGATAGGGTTGATAGGAGTATATTGTAGGGTAAAGTCCGTGTTCCGCTTTTTTTCTGGAGAAACTTTTACATACAACCACCCATGACTGAATAGTCCTGGAGGCACGCTTCACTTCGATACCTCACTCGACCCAATCGGTCCACTAGGGACCCACCCCGGTCCCAAAACGTATTCCCATACTCTTTTTAGGCATTCCCCGTATACATTAACATTGGAAGTCACTTGGTTGACACGGGACTACTTTCTGTTCGCGGAAGTGACCGCATCACCGCCAGACCGCATCACCGGGGAGTAATACATGCCCCCAAGGTCACGCCCGATTCAAGCAGACCGGAATTGACGTCATACACTTGCGCAGAACACCCCTGCGCACGCCGCAAAATTGCCACAATCGCGCATGCGCAGTGTGGCCAATCCGAGTCAATATCACGGCTATATACTACTTTCGCTGCATTTATCGACTTCCATAAAGCTTATGATTCTATTAATAGGGAGTTATTATGGAAACGTCTAAACAAAGTTGGAGTTGATGGAAAGATTATGAAAGCCATTAAGTCGATATACTCAAATGTGTCGTGTTGTATTAAGTTGAATGGTCTAATGTCTGATTGGTTTGGGGTGAGTTGTGGTCTAAGGCAAGGATGGCATGTGTATTATCCCCTCTGTTATTTAATCTATATAGATGATTTGTCGGTGTATTTGAAAGCCAGTGGTAAAGGAATTGACATTGATGGCGAGAAAATTAGTTTGTTATTATATGTTGATGATATAATAATATTGAGTGAGACCAGTGAAGATCTGAAAGTCCAACTTGAACGTAGTATAGAAATAAACGTGTTGGGGTTTAGGTGGGCCACTATTGGGCCGATTGGATCGAGTGAGGTATCAATGTAAAGCATACGTGAGGGAGTATCCAACGGGCTGGGTGTGACGTGGAACTGACGTCATTCTGCGCACACTCAGTAGAGAAAGTGTATGGAAATAGACGTTCTGGGGCCTAGGCGAGCAACTAATGGACCGACGGAGTCGAGTGAGGTATCCATGTGAAGCATATGTGAGGGAGTAACCGCCTGGAGTAGAGCCTCGGCCGTTGTCCACATTCTGCGCATGCGCAGACAGGGAATTGTGGGAAACGGGTGTGGAAATAGACGTTTTGCGGTCTAGGTGGGCCACAAATGGTCCGATGGAGTCGATTGAGGTATCAAAGTGAAGCATTCGTGGAGGGGCATCCAGTCATGGATGGGTGCATGTGAAATTAGGGGTATGACGTCACTTACGGTTTGGGTGAATGGGGCGTGACCTTGGAACATGATAGGGCATGTACTGACCTGCCTGTGGGGGTTTTCCCGCCAGAATTTCGCTGACATCCGCGCCTACATCCGGGTACTTCTATGTATGTGTATAAAAGTGGGAATTTTTAGGGCATTGCTGCATTCATTGCCCTGCTTGACCTGACCAGTCTGAGCCAGCCTGACCAGCCTGATCCTATCTCTCGAAAGAAGCTACTTGCCTGAGCCTCACCAGCCTGAGCCTTCCTCACCGGAGCTATACCATGAAACGTGGAGAAGATTTTCCAGGGGATCCAAGAGCGCCTCCGGCGCTGTAATCTTTGTTGTTGTTGCTCTCTTTTTGCACTAACCCATCAGAATAGTACTATCACGGACTACACCCGTAGAGCTACGTATAGGCGCGCATGTGTGACATGGTCTCGTCCCTCTGGATCCCACACCTTCATTTCTACGGTTGTAGAGCCATGACGGAAATCCAGCCCTATGCGACTCGCATTTTACAGCATGCCACCGTGGTTAATTCACTCACGGGTTACCGAGCAGTGGTTCGGTCCATGTTTGCAGATGGCGACGACAACGAGGGGCGACGCCAGATCCTGAAAGAGTTCACAGAAGCGGTCCTCGACAGAGTGCACACGATGGAGAGGTGTGCTATCACCCACCAGTACTGGACCATGACAGCCATCCTTGATTCCCGGATTATGGATCACGAGCGCTCACGCCGGAACCAGCGATGGCTCGTTTGCCTAGTAATGGTCTTTGCCCTATTGACCCTGACGCTGTGGCAATGACAGCAACAGAAAAAGAACGGCTCTTCAGAGTCTCCACATAAGCGCGTATATGCAACCGATATATACGAGGGTCAGTCAGAGTGTGTGTCATTCACCGTTCGTCAATGGGTCAAGCATGTCACCAGTCCTACGAGCCATCAATCCCCTTACACCCCAGGTGGGGTTACACGTCTATGAAGATAAAGTCACCCTCGAGAAAGACCGTGGAGATGTTTGCTGGTCGCCGCTGAGACCGTATCTAATACGGTTACGCTACACCGTGACGGCTGGACCAAATTTAAACGGATGTTGACCGGTGAGCTCGACGGAAACCTCGTCCACATAGACAATGCCATCTACGTACACCGTGGACCCTTCTTCCCACGCCTGGGCCGTTACCAAGACCCTACGCGAGGCTTCACCCTAGGCCCCGATTTGTGGACAACCTTCGAGAAAGTGGTGCCTATTGTGGACCAGCTGTTTACACCGGACGAGCGGTCAGCTGTTCAGTTGGAGTGGGCTCGTGCCCTGAGTGAAGCGGCGGCAGAACCCAATGAACAAATGTCTTGCAATGAAGCGGAGGCACACGATGATGCCATTGATTATCCGGCTAGACTCAGTCAGCCCAGTGACATGACCACCCGATCCTTTGATCTCACGGGGTTGTCCCTATCAATGCGAGAGACAGTCAAATCTTGTACCATTCACGTATTAACCATGACAGAGCATATAATACGGGCGTATCTCAGCTTGACCCCCGAGGTCTTCCTGCACGTTTATGCGGATAAGGTCGATATCATGGAGAAGGTTGGAGACATCTGTGATGCTCACATTCGTGTGTCCCGACAGGGCTGGACCAAATTCAAACGGGTGTTGTCTGGTGAACTGGACGGAGACCTCATCCACTTGTGTCACGATGTGTACATCCGACGCGGCCCCTTCTTTGCTCAATTGGCTCGGCTAGATGGGGGTACAGTCCATTTTACCCTTCACCCTGATCTATGGTCTGCATTGGAAGATGCCGTGGTAGATGTGGATCAAGTGCTTACGGAGGAAGATCGGTCATCAGACAAGTTGGACTGGTCATTTACCATGGACAATGTGCTGGCAGAAGCCAACGAAGAAAATCAGAAAGAAACTCCGGCCCCAGATATACCCGTTATAAATAAACGATGGAGCCAGGGTCCATCATCAATTGTCACCATGAAGAGCTGGGAGAAGGTGTTGGATAACTTATACTACAGTCCCGACAGTCCGGCGGCCTATAGTGCATTGACGGCTCTCTATCAGATTTCAGAAACTTTGAGTGGAGGCGCTTGGTGGAATAGCCCTGTTTTATAAGTTTCTGCAACAATGTTTTGTGACGTTGGTTAAAATCATCACATTTAACACAGGATCTAGCAAATGCTACTAAGCGAGATATGTATAAGCCATATGCAGGTCCCACTGGAATATTACTATCTAGAAAGGGATAGTTTACGATGTCGAAATTGTAATCATCTCTTTTGTCATAAAGTCGACGAGTGAGAATGCCCGCTTCATTTTTATAGAGATAGAGATCTAAATAAGATGTGCATGTAGGGCTATCTGTAGTTTCCTTCAAATCCAGTGAAGGTGGATATATATCCTTCACTGCGTCATTTATATAGCGATCATCCACAGCGAGAAGATCGTCTATATAGCGTTTGGTGAATGAGAAGGAACGGGCTTTGAATGGATCGGTTTTTGAAAGCGCCTGCATATAATCATATTCATAAGAGAACAGATACAGGTCGGCCAACAGGGGTGCACAATTAGTACCCATTGGAATACCTATATGCTGCTGATATATTGTGTTGCCAAATTTCACATAGATATTTTTAATGAGAAATTCAAGCAACTCTATAAACAAAGAAACATCCCATGAATGATATCTCTTGTATGTAGTCGAGCTAAAGAATGCTTTATGGCTTCCGACATTAATATATCTACGATCAGTTTTCTTGAACACAGATACTATTAATGAACTTATACGGTCAATAAGGTCCTGATGAGGGATTGTAGTATAGAGAGTCGAGAAATCCCATGTGGATACATGTCTGTACGGTATGTGACCTTTAGCATGAAGTTCTTCCGTAAGACATTTTGAGTTTTTCAATATCCACATACATTCAACGCCAGAGTTCTTAGAAATAGTGGCGCAATACCTTTCCCAAAATGCTTTTACCTCTTGAAGGGCCCTCGTTAATAGGGTTGAAAGAAGTTTGGTGGTGCAGCTTCTAGAACCAGCTATGAATCTAGCTTTGTATGGTGATTTATGCATTTTGGGAGTCCAGTATATTTTTGGTATGTCGTTATGATTGGTTGGAAGACAAATACCTCTATCCCTGAGAAACTTTTTGTGATTGTTAAATAAATCTTCCAGAGTAAATGCAGTTTGGGAGTAAGTAGACGTATTTGATGAAGATATGTCTACACTCAATTCTTTAACCAGCACCTGGTAATAGTAATATTTACATATGAATATTATATTATTCGGAGCTTTGTCTGCAGGGACTATGACGAATTTACTCTGGAGATTTGCTAGAACTTCTTGCGAATTGAGGTTTCTCAGTACTTGTTTTGCTTGGGGAAGAGTACTTCTGTCAATATGGCGGATTGTTTCAACGACCTTGCTCTTGGTGAGGTCCAGCCAATCAGCGAGTACTGTAGGTTCAACTTTTTCTCGCTTAGACCAATCAATAACGTACTGTTCTAATGCAGACAGGACTATCTTCTGGTCGGCCTTCAGATTTATTCTCCTTGGCTCTCTATATTTAGGTCCTTTCATCAGGAGTAATTTCAGATCCTTATCACTCACCACATCAAGGTCACCAGTCACAATATGTTTGCATGGTGTATAGATAAAGTTCGATAATTCACAATCACAACTATAGCCTCCTGACGTGTATAAGTTCCAGTCAAACTCCTTGACAGCATTGGAGTAATTGAATATTTTGGTGGCTATAGATTTAGTATACTTATATGAAATGCAAGGAGGTTCTGTGAACTTGAAATAGTTTGGTACAGCGTTGCGTACCTCTGGATCATTCAGGATTCGAGGTAAATTAATGATGTCCAGTCCTTTATCTAAGTAGTTGAGTTTCAAGAAAAGCCGATCTTGAGATGTTTCGATTATGTTCACTGGACGATACAACCGAAAATACGCTATATCTTGACATAATTTACTGATTTTTGATGGTATTATATTTCCTGAAGACGCAGATTGTTGTATATCTCTGGCTATTTGATTTAAAGCTCTCAGAGGTAACGCATACAGAACTGTACGTAAGATATGTATACTATTGGGTGCGTTAGTTAAACCCACTAAGTAATTTAAAGTGATATGATCGTGAATCATCGAACTATTAAACTTTCGCCAACCATGGCTGCGTTGTCTCCGTTGATGGGGTTTAAATAGTTGGGTAATGTTGGATATATTTGAACGGCGGTTTGTAGCATTGCCGAACCCACTGACATTATCATTTAAACCAAACGGAAACACTGACCCAAGTTCTAGCATCCAGAATAATTCCCGCTCTCGGATTTTTCTCTCAAATCCAAAGGGGGGATCCTTAGTAGATGGATAGACGACGTCTATGATCTGAATACTAAAGTTATCCCAGCCATGGTCGGGTCCAGAAAAATGTCTGCCTATAAGCAACTGCTTTTTCCTAACGGATTTTCTGTACCTTACATCGAGCTGCCCGTCGCCATTTTCTACGGAACCGGGTCATCGTGGGAGGACTAGATGCCCAATGGCACGCGGATTTGGTCGATATGAGCGTCTTTGCCAAACACAACAATGGGAATCGGTATATCTTGACGTGCATCGATATCCTGTCGAAGTATGCGTGGGTGGTACCCATCCGAACGAAAACGGGGGCGCATCTCGTGCGACGTTCAAGGACATCTTCAAGACCGGGCGCAAACCCATGTATTTGCAAACCGACGAAGGCACCGAATTCCTCAACAGAACGTTCCAACAGTTTCTGAAAGCCCAGAAGGTGTTTTTCTTCCATACGTACGAGACCAAGGCTTCCGTGGTGGAAAGCTTCAACAGGACATTCAAAGACCGCATGTATAAATATTTCACCTATAAGAATACAAGGCGGTACATCGATGTTCTCCCGAAACTTGTGAGTGGTTACAATCGAGCCTATCACCAGAGTATAGAGAGAGCCCCCATTACCGTGACCCAACGCAATGAAGCCCAAGTTCGGCGTGTCTTGTACCCCAGCCAATCACAGCGAACGACGAAGGAGGTGTGCAAGGTCGGGGACCCTGTACGGATCAGTAAAGTCAAAGGTCAATTTGAGAAAAGTTACTTGCCCAACTGGAGCGATGAGCACTTCCTGATTAAACGACGCCTACCCCGACGACAGAGAGTCTATGAACTGGAAGATCTTCAAGGGGAACCGTTGCTAGGGACGTTTTACGAGACGGAATTACAGTCTGTCGTAAAAACACAGCAAGGCTACAACGCGGTGGAGCAGTTTTTGAAAACGGAACGTCGGCGTGGTAAACTGTTTCATTTCATCAAATGGCAAGGCTGGCCCAGTTCCTTCAATTCCTGGGTGGCGGCCAACCAGGTGAAACGACTATAAAGCCAGACACCACTATCGTCACCCTTCATTCCACGTTCGACCACGGTGCTATGGACAAGCAGCAGCTGCCTCTGAACACAGCGTCTCCCAAAACGCAAGTGGGCTTTGTGGTGATATTGCTAACCCTGCTGAGTGTGTTGTACGGAGGTGTGTTTTACGACGTAGCCTATGTCAGCACGCTACTTAACCAACTTAGAACTCCAGCTGTGAGTGGCAGTGAAACCAGTCCACAGATAGCACCAGTCACCTTCGTGATCGAAACGAGCCCAGTCATCACCACCACCAAAATCCATGTACAAGCCACATCGATCTCCACACCGAGTATACAGCCAACACCTACACCAAGTACATCCACCACGTCTGAAAACCCACCGGATTTCATCCCTCACAGTGAACAGACAACGACGACTGACGTTATACCCACCACCATCATCACTCACAGTGAACAGACAACGACGACCGATGTTGTACCCACCACCACCACTCCAGCTCACTCGTACCAAATTTGCAAGAGCGGGTTACCACGACAGCGCATACAGTTCGAACCATGGACCCTCGGTGGCAGCATCCCTTCACTTGCGTCATCACAGGACCGACGGGCTCCGGCAAAACGCACTTCGTCAGGAAGCTCCTTCAACACGCCGACAGCATGATCACCCCACCCATTGCCCGAGTCGTGTGGTGTTACGGAGAATGGCAGGCAGTGTATGCAGCAATGACCCACATCACGTTCGTGGACGGCCTACCCAACCTGGCCGATTTGGAACCCGACACCTTGGTGGTTCTGGATGATCTCATGGCGGAGACGGATGCGCGGGTCACCCAACTCTTTACCAAAGATTTGCCCCGATTTGTGGACAGCCTTCGAGAAAGTGGTGCCTATTGTTTACCAGCTGTTTACACCGGACGAGCGGTCAGCTGTTCAGTTGGAGTGGGCTCGTGCCCTGAGTGAAGCGGCGGCAGAACCCAATGAACAAATGTCTTGCAATGAAGCGGAGGCACACGATGATGCCATTAATTATCCGGCTAGACTCAGTCAGCCCAGTGACATGACCACCCGATCCTTTGATCTCACGGGGTTGTCCCTATCAATGCGAGAGACAGTCAAATCTTGTACCATTCACGTATTAACCATGACAGAGCATATAATACGGGCGTATCTCAGCTTGACCCCCGAGGTCTTCCTGCACGTTTATGCGGATACGGTCGATATCATGGAGAAGGTTGGAGACATCTGTGATGCTCACATTCGTATGTCCCGACAGGGCTGGACCAAATTCAAACGGGTGTTGTCTGGTGAACTGGACGGCGACCTCATCCACTTGTGTCACGATGTGTACATCCGACGCGGCCCCTTCTTTGCTCAATTGGCTCGGCTAGATGGGGGTACAGTCCATTTTACCCTTCACCCTGATCTATGGTCTGCATTGGAAGATGCCGTGGTAGATGTGGATCAAGTGTTTACGGAGGAAGAGCGGTCATCAGACAAGTTGGACTGGTCATTTACCATGGACAATGTGCTGGCAGAAGCCAACGAAGAAAATCAGAAAGAAACTCCGGCCCCAGATATACCCGTTATAAATAAACGATGGAGCCAGGGTCCAGCATCAATTGTCACCATGAAGAGCTGGGAGAAGGTGTTGGATAACTTATACTACAGTCCCGACAGTCCGGCGGCCTATAGTGCATTGACGGCTCTCTATCGAGCGGCCAAACCCAGGGGATACACCGTGCTCAAGTCCGAGATTGGTTAAGAAAACAATTACAAGCGTCTAGTCCGTCATTCATAATCCAGCCGTCGTCCATTAGAGAATATCCGCGTCCATAATCCAAAGACCTATTCCATATTCCATATAACAGTATTAGCACCAAATTCAAAAAGACAATCCTTGCATACATAAACATAGGCTTGTTTCCTGCAAGAGAGAAGCGGTCAACAGTTTTCAATGATGCCGGCAAGACATCATGATGTTCCAAAAATATCAAATCCGTATCGCTGATCAGTATTCTTAATCCATAATATTCGTTGTAAGTCGTCATCTAAAAAATGATGTATCTCAGTCACGCTTTGATTGTGACTGTTCATATGAGTACCATGAGGATCTTGAAGTACATGGGTTCATACGGCCCCTAGCCCCGGGTTAAGCGGAATTAGACACAAGTTACGAAACGTAGCGCCATAGATCTTGCACGCTACGTTCGTATTTTGCTATCAGCATGCGATATGTATCGCCAAATTTGAGAAACTTTGAGTGGAGGCGCTTGGTGGAATAGCCCTGTTTTATAAGTTTCTGCAACAATGTTTTGTGACGTTGATTAAAATCATCACATTTAACACAGGATCTAGCAAATGCTACTAAGCGAGATATGTATACGCCATATGCAGGTCCCACTGGAATATTACTATCCAGAAAGGGATAGTTTACGATGTCGAAATTGTAATCATCTCTTTTTGTCATAAAGTCGACGAGTGAGAATGCCCGCTTCATTTTTATAGAGATAGAGATCTAAATAAGATGTGCCTGTAGGGCTATCTGTAGTTTCCTTCAAATCCAGTGAAGGTGGATATATATCCTTCACTACATCATTTATATAGCGATTATCCAAAACGAGAAGATCGTCTATATAGCGTTTGGTGAATGAGAAGGAACGGGCTTTGAATGGATCGGTTTTTGAAAGCGCCTGCATATAATCATATTCATAAGAGAACAGATATAGGTCAGCCAACAGGGGTGCACAATTAGTACCCATTGGAATACCTATATGCTGCTGATATATTGTGCTGCCAAATTTCACATAGACATTTTTAATGAGAAATTCAAGCAACTCTATAAACATAGAAACATCCCATGAATGATATCTCTTGTATGTAGTCGAGCTAAAGAATGCTTTATGGCTTCCGACATTAATATATCTACGATCAGTTTTCTTGAACACAGATACTATTAATGAACTTATACGGTCAATAAGGTCCTGATGAGGGATTGTAGTATAGAGAGTCGAGAAATCCCATGTGGATACATGTCTGTACGGTATGTGACCTTTAGCATCAAGTTCTTCCGTAAGACATTTTGAGTTTTTCAATATCCACATACATTCAACGCCAGAGTTCTTAGAAATAGTGGCGCAATACCTTTCCCAAAATGCTTTTACCTCTTGAAGGGCCCTCGTTAATAGGGTTGAAAGAAGTTTGGTGGTGCAGCTTCTAGAACCAGCTATGAATCTAGCTTTGTATGGTGATTTATGCATTTTGGGAGTCCAGTATATTTTTGGTATGTCGTTATGATTGGTTGGAAGACAAATACCTCTATCCCTGAGAAACTTTTTGTGATTGTTAAATAAATCTTCCAGAGTAAATGCAGTTTGGGAGTAAGTAGACGTATTTGATGAAGATATGTCTACACTCAATTCTTTAACCAGCACCTGGTAATAGTAATATTTACATATGAATATTATATTATTCGGAGCTTTGTCTGCTGGGACTATGACGAATTTACTCTGGAGATTTGCTAGAACTTCTTGCGAATTGAGGTTTCTCAGTACTTGTTTTGCTTGGGGAAGAGTACTTCTGTCAATATGGCGGATTGTTTCAACGACCTTGCTCTTGGTGAGGTCCAGCCAATCAGCGAGTACTGTAGGTTCAACTTTTTCTCGCTTAGACTAATCAATAACGTACTGTTCTAATGCAGACAGGACTATCTTCTGGTCGGCCTTCAGATTTATTCTCCTTGGCTCTCTTAGGTCCTTTCATCAGGAGTAATTTCAGATCCTTATCACTCACCACATCAAGGTCAACAGTCACAATATATTTGCATGGTGTATAGATAAAGTTCGATAATTCACAATCACAACTATAGCCTCCTGACGTGTATAAGTTCCAGTCAAACTCCTTGACAGCATTGGAGTAATTGAATATTTTGGTGGCTATAGATTTAGTATACTTATATGAAATGCAAGGAGGTTCTGTGAACTTGAAATAGTTTGGTACAGCGTTGCGTACCTCTGGATCATTCAGGATTCGAGGTAAATTAATGATGTCCAGTCCTTTATCTAAGTAGTTGAGTTTCAAGAAAAGCCGATCTTGAGATGTTTCGATTATGTTCACTGGACGATACAACCGAAAATACGCTATATCTTGACATAATTTACTGATTTTTGATGGTATTATATTTCCTGAAGACGCAGATTGTTGTATATCTCTGGCTATTTGATTTAAAGCTCTCAGAGGTAACGATACAGAACTGTACGTAAGCTATGTATACTATTGGGTGCGTTAGTTAAACCCACTAAGTAATTTAAAGTGATATGATCGTGAATCATCGAACTATTAAACTTTCGCAAACCATGGCTGCGTTGTCTCCGTTGATGGGGTTTAAATAGTTGGGTAATGTTGGATATATTTGAACGGCGGTTTGTAGCATTGCCGAACCCACTGACATTATCATTTAAACCAAACGGAAACACTGACCCAAGTTCTAGCATCCAGAATAATTCCCGCTCTCGGATTTTTCTCTCAAATCCAAAGGGGGAATCCTTAGTAGATGGATAGACGACGTCTATGATCTGAATACTAAAGTTATCCCAGCCATGGTCGGGTCCAGAAAAATGTCTACCTATAAGCAACTGCTTTTTCCTAACGGATTTTCTGTACCTTACATCGAGCTGCCCGTCGCCATTTTCTACGGAAGCGGGTCATCGTGGGAGGACTAGATGCCCAATGGCAAGCGGATTTGGTCGATATGAGCGTCTTTGCCAAACACAACAATGGGAATCGGTATATCTTGACGTGCATCGATATCCTGTCGAAGTATGCGTGGGTGGTACCCATCCGAACGAAAACGGGGGCGCATCTCATGCGGCGTTCAAGGACATCTTCAAGACCGGGCGCAAACCCATGTATTTGCAAACCGACGAAGGCATCGAATTTCTCAACAGAACGTTCCAACAGTTTCTGAAAGCCCAGAAGGTGTTTTTCTTCCATACGTACAACGAGACCAAGGCTTCCGTGGTGGAAAGGTTCAACAGGACATTCAAAGACCGCATGTATAAATATTTCACCTATAAGAATACAAGGCGGTACATCGATGTTCTCCCGAAACTTGTGAGTGGCTACAATCGAGCCTATCACCAGAGTATAGAGAGAGCCCCCATTACCGTGACCCAACGCAATGAAGCCCAAGTTTGGTGTGTCTTGTACCCGAGGCAATCGCAGCGTACGACGGAGGAGGTGTGCAAGGTCGGGGACCCTGTACGGGTCAGTAAAGTCAAAGGTCAATTTGAGAAAAGTTACTTGCCCAACTGGAGCGATGAGCACTTCCTGATTAAACGACGCCTACCCCGACGACAGAGAGTCTATGAACTGGAAGATCTTCAAGGGGAACCGTTGCTAGGGACGTTTTACGAGACGGAATTACAGTCTGTCGTAAAAACACAGCAAGACTACTACGCGGTGGAGCAGTTTTTGAAAACGGAACGTCGGCGTGGTAAACTGTTTCATTTCGTCAAATGGCAAGGCTGGCCCAGTTCCTTCAATTCCTGGGTGGCGGCCAACCAGGTGAAACGACTATAAAGCCAGACACCACTACCGTCATCCTTCATTCCACGTTCGACCACGGTGCTATGGACAAGCAGCAGCTGCCTCTGAACACAGCGTCTCCCAAAACGCGCGAAGCGCAAGTGGGCTTTGTGGTGATATTGCTAACCCTGCTGAGTGTGTTGTACGGAGGTGTGTTTGACGACGTAGCCTATGTCAGCACGCTACTTAACCAACTTAGAACTCCAGCTGTGAGTGGCAGTGAAACCAGTCCACAGATAGCACCAGTCACCTTCGTGATCGAAACGAGCCCAGTCATCACCACCACCAAAATCCATGTACAAGCCACATCGATCTCCACACCGAGTATACAGCCAACACCTACACCAAGTACACCCACTACGTCTGAAAACCCACCGGATTTCATCCCTCACAGTGAACAGACAACGACGACTGACGTTATACCCACCACCATCATCACTCACAGTGAACAGACAACGACGACCGACGTTGTACCCACCACCACCACTCCAGCTCACTCGTACCAAATTTGCAAGAGCGGGTTACCACGACAGCGCATACAGTTCGAACCATGGACCCTCGGTGGCAGCATCCCTTCACTTGCGTCATCACAGGACCGACGGGCTCCGGCAAAACGCACTTCGTCAGGAAGCTCCTTCAACACGCCGACAGCATGATCACCCCACCCATTGCCCGAGTCGTGTGGTGTTACGGAGAATGGCAGGCAGCGTATGCAGCAATGACCCACATCACGTTCGTGGACGGCCTACCCAACCTGGCCGATTTGGAACCCGACACCTTGGTGGTTCTGGATGATCTCATGGCGGAGACGGATGCGCGGGTCACCCAACTCTTTACCAAAGGCAGCCATCATCGACGGCTCAGCATCATCTACATTGTGCAGAATCTGTTCAGTAAAAACAAAGAACATAGGAACATCAGCTTAAATGCCCACTACTTGGTGGTCTTCAAAAACCCGAGAGATACCAATCAGCTGCTGTACCTGGCAAGACAGATGTATCCCGGCCACACAGACAGCGTTTGCGTTGGAAGACTTCAAAGATGCGACAACCCCTCAGCACGGGTATACGCTCTTCGACCTCAAGCAAGCCACCCCCGACCACCTTCGACTACGGACCGGCATCTTTCCCGGAGAGACCCACCACGTGTACATGCAAAAATAATGTAAACACACCCACAGTGGCTCCCCCAGAAAGAGTGTGTGTTTGATGATGGGGATAATAAAAAGAATTAATACCACAGCATAGTTGACTTTGTCTCTGTTCTCTGAGGTAGATAAAAAGAGCAGAGTTGTGAGTTCTAGCATTAGTTGTACATGATGTCTGCGCGAGTACGAAAGCACGCTCCGACGCTCCGTGTATTGAAGACGGCCCCACCCGAGTTGGTCCGAACCATTGTACGCGGTGCGGACCCTGACCTTGTACGCTGTCTGTGCGAGATCGGGTACCACCTGTTAAAAGGCAACGTTCCACTGACTCCGGCTCAGAAGACTAAGTTGGCCAAGCATAAGACAGGTCTCCGAACCCTAGTCCAGAAGCGAGTCCCTCAAACGCAAAAGAGAAAGGTGATACAAAAAGGCGGCTTTCTCGGGGCCATCTTAGCACCGTTGGCCGCTTCCGTGTTGGGTCCAGTATTGAATGGACTCTTCGGCCGACAATGAACCACAAGAAAAAAATGGTCCTCGTCGAACCACGGTTCTTTCAAAACCTCCAATCGCCCTATCCTGTTCCACCTACGGTGAAGACCGTAAACACCCTCGAAGGAGAGATGCAACCGATCTTACAGATACCGGGGTTAAGCGACAGTGAGAAAGTACAATGGTACAATGAGACGCTTCAACGGTGCATGACGTTCATGGACCAATACAAAACCCTCTCCACCCCACAACCACCACCACCACCACCACTGCCACCACGCGACACACCGTCGACCTCAGCACCGCTCCAACAGCCGCCATTACCAGGGATATCACCCACAGCCCCACAGTGGGTGGAAGGCGAAGTCCTGAAGAGTGTACCTGCATCGTTCAATAAACAAGCTGGCCTGGTATTACAACGGATGAAACAGAATCCTAATATGACTTGGAATGATAAAGGCGAACTCCTGGTACAGAATCAAGTGATCCCCGGTACCCACATGACGGATTTAGTGAATGACCTGATGCGTCAACGCAGGTCGCACACGGATCCTCGAGGATGGGAGGTCTTCGCTCAAGGCTTGAAAGACATGGATAAAGACAGGAATTGGTGGGGAACCCCCACCGCTGGGCCTTTATGCAGCGGACCCAGCAATCGCCAAGTGGCCCACTACCTTCTTGGGAAGACGAGTGGAAACCGGAGTCACCCCCCAAAACACCACCACAACGGACACCTTCTTTTCGCGCATTTCAAAAACCACCCTTGATCAAGACACCCCACATCTCCAGAGCCGTGGCACGTAGCAAGTCACCGCGACCAAACACGACGCCGGACACAACCACCCGAGGCCTGGAACACATATTAAAACCAACAGCAACAGCAGGACAGCTCAGTCGCCATGTTTTACCTCACCCTACCCAGTAACAGTTCGCTGGATGTGTTTCCTGACAACACCTTGGCCAAGTACGTCACCCAGTTACCGCAACCGTTGCATTTACCTGGACGCTGGGAATGTGGCCTCGTGGATATCCAATACCCTTACTCGTGGTACAACGTGCGAGACAATGAAATGTGGTACGAGGTGACCTACGAAGGAAAAGACACCCGACTCGCCCTCCCCGAAGGCCAATACGGTACTCCCAAGGAGTTCATGGGTGGGCTCACAAGACTGTTGCATTATAAGGCTCTACGAGCGGTCACGAATAGTTCAAGACCCGGCAAAGCCTATCCCTTCAAGAATCAAGTGGACTTCGATTACAATGCACACAACGACAACGCACAGCTCATCCTCACCGCCAACGTGAGTGTCGTACTGAGTCCTATCCTACAGCAAATGCTGGGTTTCGACCTACAGACGTTCGCTGGTCCCACCGCCCACCAAGGCCAGATCCCGATGGATATGAAGTCGGGAATGTACGGACTCTACGTCTACTTGGACGTGGTCGACAACCACATCGTGGGCGATATCAACACACCTCTGTTACGGGTGGTCCCCACTGAAAAGACGTATGACGATCAAGTCACCCACAGTTTCACTCACATGCTCTACCTACCCGTACGACAAACCGACATCAACACTATCACGGTGGATATAAGAGATGACACGGGACGACCGGTGGCATTCGAACGAGGAAAAGTGGTGCTGACACTTCATTTTCGACAAGCACGTGCTCCCCACTTTGTATAATGAAGGTGCCTTACGAGTGCGATGCACGCAGCTATATGGACTAGTATGCCCAACACGCCGGTGATGTCTTGGGGGGTACGGCACCCAAAGAAGCCTTGAAACGGCGGGCAAAAGAACCGGGAGGCGTCTTGGTCGCCAAAGCACAACGCACCGTAGGGAATAAGAGACCTGCACCACCGAGACCACGCACCAGTCGACGACCGACCCAGCGACGACGCACATCGAAGACCCAGGATACCTTTTATTAAACATGTCCTTGATCCACGCAGAGTCCTGACCCTCCACTAACAGTGAATTTGATTCGTGGACCGTGCCGCCCACACAGACCAGTGCCGAACAAGGATTATGGGTGGAGCACCTCCCGCTCTCCAGCATCAACGAAACAGGGCCCATCGAGTTCACCATCAGTAATGCGGATACGGCCTGAGCGGATTTAGCCCATACATACTTGTATGTGAAAGCCAAGATCGTCAATGGAGATGGCTCCAGAAACGTGGACCAAGCAACGGTGGGCCCGACGAATCTCTGGCTGCACTCGATGTTTCAACAGGTGGATATATTTCTCAGCGACAAACTCATCAGTGACTCGACCAACACGTACCCGTATCGAGCCTACATCGAGACGCTGTTGCCGCATGGACGAGTGGGGACAAGTCACATGTATATTGACAGTATATGTACATGAACAGATTACAAGTACAGGCACATAGTACATGTGCATGGATATGCACAGAACACATGGACATGCGCAGAGTACATGTATTCTGCGCTTGGTGGCGTACCCTATGCCCTACGGGCTATAGGCTACAGGGTGCACCACAGGAGCGTGCGCCTGCATACGGCAACACACACACACACGCGCATAAACACACGCGCACATGCACGCACACACACACACGCGCGTACACACACACGAAAGCACACACACATACACACAGACGCAAACACACACACACAGACGCATACACACATGCGAACACACACACTCACACACACACACACACACATATACACATACAGACGCACACACACACACGCATAAACACACACGCATAAACATGCACGTACACACACGCACACATACGCATACACGCACACAAGCATACACACATACACGCACGCATATTGTGGAATGCGACGCTAAATCATAATTCTCTCCCTCGCTCTCAATGAACATGTACGCTGTACGATGTCGCATGTAGACCGGTGAGAGAACAAAAACAACAAGGATGACAGGTCAATTATTTTATTTTCCCCTCCAGTGCATCATACCCAGGCTGGGAGAGCCGCGTTGGGTATGTTTACAATTCGAGAAAACTCTTATCCAATCAGAGACCACCATTTGCATCTGTCAAATTCGTTCCTGTCCGTTAGATGTATTCTTATCCAATCAGAAGTCTCCATTTCAGAAATTTCCCTCTTCGGCCATGTTCGCTCTGAACCGTTCGTTCTAATCGTCATCGGACAGGCCAGGATAAAGTTGAGGCAACATATCCTCAGATAATTGTTTGCGCATTCTGAGTATCTATCAGTGCATGGGTGAATACATTCGCCCGATGGGAAGATTCCGTAATTTGGTCACGAAAAACGTGACATTGTTCACCCTCTCCACGACCCATTGGGTGTTAGGGCGATGTTCATAGTTCCATTCCAAGACAGCCAATTGGTCCACTTGGTCCAGCATCGCTTCCAGCGGCGCCCGGTTGATGACGGTAAACAGTTGGTCGTACACTATGTTGTTACTGCTCGGGTAAAAGTATCGGATTTGGTCTGTCTCCTTATGCTGCAGCACATAACCAAACGCCAGATTTAATTTGAATGACATAGATTGGTCATTGAAGATGGCTTCCACGTAGCTGCGTAGACGGGCGAGGTCGGTCACTCGGAAATTGTAGATATCTTGAATAGGGCGATGACGGTGGAAACAGTGCCGTATCATGGGCCAATGGCGCCGATAGATGTCACTCATTGGATGGGCGTCCTGTAACAGATCGCTAGGAACATCCACCGCATCTTCCAGAAAATGTTCGTTGTTTTCAGGCGTATGACTGGCAACAGTAATGCTAGGGACCGGCTGGATATCTAGGCTCTTCTGAACTGTGGGTATAGGTGGGCTCTCCGCGATCGCATCACCAGTGGCATTCGTCTCACCGGGCTCATCTTCACTAGGTCCGACCCTCCTGGTTGTCTTTTTAGTGGGAAGTTGTCGCTCATATCGTCTTGACGGACCATGAATCAAACGCTGATGCTGTCTTAACCGACTGGATCGTTTGAAGAGTCGACCGCAATCGTTACATTGTACCTTCGCGCCCTCGTGGAGTGCCCTCTCATGGCGCAGTAAATCATCTTCCCGATTAAATCACCTTGCGTAAGTTATACAAGTATACCGTGCGCCGTTGTGGATGGAGGACTCGTGCCGTCGCAATTTGGGCGAGTAAATGGCTTCTGCCAAGTTGTACAAGATAACATTTCGGCTGTGGATCTGGAAATGATGAATGCCGTAAAAATTCTGGCTCTTATAGCCCAACATAGAAGTACCCGGATGTAGGTGCTGACGTCAGCGACAAGAACCCGGATGTACAAGAACCCGGATGTACCCGGATGTAAAAGTCCCCGGATGTAAAAATGCCCGGATATTCAATTCACTTTGCCCACTGAAAGATCTCCTCTCTCCTCGTGCAAAGATCACACCCGACCAAGGGTACGCATTCAAGGCAGGTCAGGCATCGCTGGCGATGGTAGCGGAGATCTCCGGGCTTTCCCCTGGTTGAGTTGTAACCCACACTGAAGAAATCATCTACCATTTCTATAGTTATGGGCGGGTATCTTCTGTTAACTCTTTTGTGGAGTTGAGCGGGAAACGACACCTTTTCGTCAATCTTCAACGATCGTGTGGTCGTGTCATCCAAGTTGTCACATGAACAGGTACAATAAAAACGTACCTGAGATACAACACATATCACGAATCGTTAGATTCTGGGTATGTGCTTTAGAATAGGTTAACCAGAAGACTATACTGTGAAGCCATGTGACCCTGTCAGTATGTCGGCACCTCTTCGCACTTCACTTATATGTGTTGTAATTTTTACCTGTATATGGTGAGATTCTGCTGGTGGACGGAGCCTACCCAGAGAACCCGTTTAACTTTAAACATTTCGGCATCAATTTTGTGGTCCTGCATGTGGATGGACAACAGGTCCCAGCCACGGCCTTAACACCGAACTTTGGGCGCGCGAATTTCATTCGAGCCTATTAGAGCCTGTTTACAGCCACCGGTCAATTCAACCAGGACGAAGGGAATATGATCAGTCGGGAGGACTACGCGAACGGATACACGTTGTTCTGTTTCGATCTGACCCCCACCTTACAGAACGACCATCAGCTGGCAATTTACGGTTGGAAATCCACTTTGCACGAGCCCTCCGGAGCACCGTCAATGTGATCTGCTACGCCGAGTTTGACAACATCATTCAAGTGGACAAGGCGCGCAACGTCCTGTGTGACTTCTCCACCTAACATGGATACAGACCAGATAACCACCGTGCTGGAGAATGACCCAGAGACACGTATGGTCTTTCAAGAGGTGTTCGCCCGAGATGTGTTCCCATTAGACCGTGTGTATCCTGCTGGTGACGTCTCAACACGGACCCGATGGATCGGCCCGGTGAACATTGGGTGGGCGTGTACTTGACAGAACAGCAGGGCGAATACTTTGACACGTGCGGCCTGCCACCCCTACATACCAATTTAACAGACTTCATGGATCAAGGCACAGAGACGTGGTGTTGGAACAGTCAAACGTTGCAAAGCCTGACCAGTAGCGTGTACGGACAATATTGCTTGTTTTACCTGTACCATCGATGCCGGGGAAGAACCTTATCTACCATCGTGCAGATGTTTGACGAGTATCCCAAGGCCGAGGACCGAGATGTACTCGTATATGACTTGGCCGCCCATCATTTTAATGTACAAGCCCCGTTCTGGGCTCAAGTTCTTTCAATGTACAAGCACTCTGTTCTGGGCTTAAGTTTACAAGCCCCCTGTTCTGGGCTTCAGTTCTTTCAATGTACAAGCCCCCTGTTCTGAGCTTCAGTTGTCACGTGGTTGTTCTCACGTAGTTGTTGTTAGTTATTGTTGAATAAAAAACAAAATGAGATCTCACAAAAAAAAAACCCCTGTCTTGTGTGTTTTCTATATGCGCATAATGCATGAAACTGGCTTTGAACACCGTATTAGCCAATCAGTGGCCTAGAATGGAGCCAAAGGTAACCCATCCATGTCCAAAAAACATTACCCTGGTGTACAAGAACCCGGATGTAGGCTCGGGTGTAGGCGAAAGCATCCTAGTACCCGGATGGAGGCGCAGACGTGAGCGAAATTCTAGTATCCGTCCATTGGTTCTTTTATCGATCGCTCATTGGCTCTTTTTCTCGACCGCTGATTGGTGTAAATGGAACTGCCCATCCTTTCCAGGTTAATTTACAATCCCCATTTTGGGTTCAAGCTCTGTATATCGATGCCGCAACATTGTTGCCGAACCTTGCCGAAAGGGAGACCTTTGACCTTTTGACCCGACATTCATCTGTGCACTTCCGGTGATGCAGCGCACTTCCGGAGAATCCGCGCGCGGCCGGGGCGGGCCGGGCCGAGCCGGGAAAACCCCACAGACAGGTCAGTAAATACATTCCTATCATGTTCCCAGGTCACACCCCATACACACAGACCCTCATGCATACCCGGATGCAGGCGCAGACGTCAGCGAAATTCTGGCGGGAAAACCCCCACAGACAGGTCAGTACATGCCCTATCATGTTCCAAGGTCACGCCCCATTCACCCAAACCGGAAGTGACGTCATACCCCTAATTTTACAAGCACCCATCCATAACTGGATGCCCCTTCACGAATGCTTCACTTCGACTCCATCGGACCATTAATGGCCCACCTAGACCGCAAAAACGTCTATTTCCACACCCGTTTCCCACAATTCCCTAGCTGCGCATGCGCAGAATGTGGACAACGGCCGAGACACTACGCCAGGCGGTTGCTCCCTCACATATGCTTCACATGGATACCTCACTCGACTCCACCGGTCATTAGTGGCTCGCCTAGGCCCCAGAAAGTCTATTTCCATACACTTTCTCTACTGCTCATGCGCAAAATGACGTCAGTTCCACGTCACACCAGCCCGCTGGATACTCCCTCACGTATGCTTTACATTGATACCTCACTCGATCCAATCGGCCCAATAGTGGCCCACCTAAACCCCAACTACGGCCAGACTGCGCATGCGCAGACTATTGACAACGAACGACACACTAGCCCAGGCGGATGCTCCCTCACGACAGCTTCAAAATAAGACCTCATACGACACCATGGGATCATTAGGGGCTCACCTAATCCCTAAAACGTCTATTTCCACAACCTTTTCCCAGAATTCCTTGTCTGCGCATGCGCAGAATGTTGACAACGGCCGAGACACTAGTCCAATCGGATGCCCCCTCACATATGCTTCACATTGATACCTCACTCAACTCCATCGGCTCATTAGTGGATCACCTAGATCCCAAAACGTCTATTTTCATACCCTTTGTCTATTGCGCATGCGTAGAATGACGATATTCCGACCCCACATCCACCCAGTGGGATGCCCCCTCACATAGGCTTCACATTGATACCTCACTCGACCCCATCGGTCCATTAGTGGCCCACCCAGACCCCAAAACGGCTATTTCCTTACCCCTTTGTCTACCGCGTATGCGCAGAATGTCGATATTTCAACCCCACACCCAGCCCGTCGGATGCGCCTTCACGAATGCTTCACATTGATACCGCATACGACTCCATCGACCCACCAGTGGCCCACCTAGACCCCAAAACGTCTATTTCCATACACTTTGTCTATAGATTTAATATGCATTCCTAGTACCCGGTCCTCTGCATGGCAGAACTGTACAACCCAGAACAAGTCTGGACATGCCTTGATCTCGGGGAGCCAGGTGTTCGGCACGTGAGCTCACTAACGCAGACGCCAGACCAGGTGTTCACGGTGGCCGCAACATTGTAGCGAACGTGCAACATTGTTGCAATTCGGGGGCCAGGTGTTCGGCACGTGAACTCACCCACGCAGACACATATGCACCAGACCAGGTGTTCGCGATGCCGCAACATTGTAGCGAACGTGCAACAATGTTGCAATTCGGGGAGCCAGGTGTTCGGCACGTGACAACCCCCAGCCCAAGCAGACGTCAGCGAAATTCTGGCGGGAAAACCGCCACAGACAGGTCAGTACATGTCCTATCATGTTCAAAAATGAACATCCCCATACCCCATACAGGCCTGTATATTGTATAATACAGACCACTGTTGTAGGGGTAATCGAAAAAACACGGACCTGACCGAGGAGACACGGACCTGACCGAAGAAACACGGAGATCACCCAAGAGACACGAAAGAGACACGGCGGTGACCGAAGAGACACGAAGGTGAACGACATTGTGGAAATGGCTTATCATGTTCTGAAGATGGAAAAAGACACGGACGTGACCGAAAAGACACGGACACACCCGACAAGACACGGAGGTGAACGACATTGTGGAAAAACCCCACAGACAGGTCAGTACATATCCTATCATGTTCCCAGGTCACGCTCCATTCACCCAGACCGGAAGTGACGTCATACCTATAAGAGCGCCCCCTGGCGGAAAAAAGGAACCAAGAGTTACCTCCCTGGAAAATTAGGTTCGAAATCCACTTATACTACTACTCCCGATACGTATTGAAACGGGTCGGTATGAAAACCTCTCCGTCGAAGACCGAGGATGTATTCTGTGTAATAATGGTATAGAGGACGAGTTCCATGTACTTCTATCATGCCCAGTGTATGATGATCTGCGATATGAATTATTGTCTGAAGTGAGCTTTATATTTGGGGAAAATTATCACAGAATGTCGATTTCTGAACTTCTGTGCACAATTTTATCTTGTGGCCAAGTGACAGCGAGTTTTGCCAAAACCTGCTTTTTAATCTTAGAGCGTCGCAGAAAACTAACGTATCCTCAATATATTGTTTTATGGTTAACTGTCTCTCACAACCCATTTTTACGGGGCTATGTAGGCCCGTAGGGACTAAGGGTCCTGTATTGTAGCCATGAAAAATTTGAGCAAATTTGGTACGGTTGCCAGGGTGACTGGTTGTTTATTTAATTGCTTTAGGCTTTGAGAGGAAGAGCAGAAGAAAAAAGTCCTCAAGTTATTCAGCTACTGCAGATAGTTTGGTCAACTATTTTGGCTAGATTTTGTTTCACCTGGTCTATTTTAGTGAAGTTAAATATTTTCTGCTATTCTTATATATGTTCATATGTCATTTTCCCAGAGATTTCCTGCTTTAGAGCATGAATACAAAATGGATACTATTCAGAGGTTGACTTAGAGTGTTTTGCTGAAAGCATGTCATGAATTGCTGGTTGATAAAAACGTTATTAGAACACTTAACATATACAGAAGAAAATAGTTCAAGGCAGACTTATCATATGTTTGCCATGTTGGCAAGAAATTCTAATTTTCTAGGCTTCCATTCTTGCAGAAATTGTATACACGGTATGTAACTTGAAAGGCTGACAAACAAACATCCCCTCCACCAGACCCTCTATACTATTTAGAACTTATCAACATGCAGGACACATGCATGACCTAGGTCAATGGCTTGATTCACTTAGCTGATAGGGTCAATTGATAGGGTCAAAGTCCAAGTCATTATGTTTAGATAGCAGTAAGCTACATATACAAGTCTGCATACAACCATTGTAAGAATTTATAACCTTCCACTGGCAGGTGGAGGTACATGTCAATAATATGATTCCATGAGAGGATAGATCCAATCATGAGGATTTTACATTGTATCTCAATATTCATCTTTTGTCATTTACAAAAGATCTATAACCTGAAAAAAAGTAAAACTATTTTACAAATATTGGTAACATGCAGAGATAACATTATTTATCATTTTATCAGGTTGGTTTCATAATAAATGTCTGTCTCATCAATCACAAGTTATTTTTTTAAATATATATATGTGTCCACACACTAATGCACTATAGATCTTTATTGAGAGAAATATGTGAGACCACAAATTGTATGGCTCTTCGCCATGGAACTGAACATCAAAGAGTTAGTGGAATTATTCCAACAGCCTATTTTACATTTAAATAGCCCCGTTTCAGTGCCTAAGGCTCTAGTTTTGTTATGTGTTTATTCTTATGATGTAAATGGATGGTGAGACATTAATAGATATCTATCTATCTTCAAATGTATATCAAAACACTCAGTGGCATTGACATTATTCAAGCGTAATCTGGTAGCGGGTTTTTCTCAAAACAAATGAACTGCAAAACATCACGCGGTTAGGTCGACGGTAATGGATGTCGAGGTCGAGCTACATTTCCTTCAGCAATGCAATCCATTATATACACATCAGATAATTTAATTTCAATTCATTTTTTTTTAATTTATAGTAGAATGTACAAAGAAATAAATGGATATTGATACTCTCGCTCTGTGTAATAAGGAAATGCCTGAAGGTATACCGCTAATTAACGGCCAATTAAAATTATAATTAGGTGCACAATTTCATGCCAAATAGTCGACCAATTGTTGAAGGCGAAAACCCGTCCTTGTCTTCAGGGTTTCAATTCGACATTTCCTGTTTACATACATAAAAGAACTAGACGGTGATAGAGATTGCAAATTTCCGTCGATTTGAGGGACATTCCTGTCGACATTACCGATATCTGGTAAGTAGTGGTATATTGTTGTACTGAAAGGGAAAGGACTGCATTATTAGAGGGCATTACATTCCCATGAAATTCTTCATTTGGTAAGAATTTTTCAAAACTTTTTGAAAAATTCATCAGGAAGATTTTTCATTTTATTACAGTATAGTAGTAGTGTCTCCGCATTTAAAGTAACATTGCCCTCTTTGCACTTAAACTTGAGGGGTAACTCGTGATTTCCCTAAAAAATCCGACAGGGGGCGCCACCAGTTCAAGGCATGTACGGACATGTACTGGATTGCATCAGCCTTGGCTGTGTGCCAAGTGTTGAGTTCCCCCGGGTAAACTTGAAGGGGGTACTTGGTCAAACTACCTCCGATACAGAAGAGTTCCAATAGGGAGGTAACTCTTGATGCACATTTGTGATTTTTGGTCATAGTTATGGTTTTCTCCCCTGATTCGAATATTGGCATATTAAATCTATACGGGAAAATGCCTGTATGGAGTATGGGATATCCGATCGGGTCGTATGAGGTATCATTGTGAAGCTTAGGTGAGGGGGCATCTGATGGGCTGGGTGTGGGGTTGAACTAGCGTCATGCTGCGCATGCGCGGTGGACCAGGGGTATGGAAATAGACGTTTTGGCGCTAGGGAAGCCACTCATGGGCCGATTGGGTCGAGTGAGGTATCATTGTGAAGCTTATGTGAGGGGGCATCCGTTGGGCTGGGTGCGGGGTTGAAATATCGGCACGCTGCGCATGCGCGATCGCCCAAGGGTATGGAAATAGACGTTTTGGAGCTAGGGGAGCCCCTAGTGGGCCGATGGGGTCGAGTGAGGTATCATTGTGAAGCACACAGGAGGGGGCATCTGACTGGACTAGTGGTTCGGGTGTGGTTACCACTCTGCGCATGCGCAAACAGGGAATTGTGGGAAAAGGCTATGAAAATACACGTTTTTAGATCTAGGGCAGCCCCTAGTGGGCCGATTGGGTCGAGTGAGGTATCATTGTGAAGCACACATGACGGGGCATCTGACTGGACTAGTGGCTCGGGCATTGTCACCATTCTGCGCATGCGCAGACAGGGAATTATGGGAAAAGGGTATGGAGATAGACGTTTTGGGATCTAGGGTAGCCCCTAGTGGACCGATTGGGGCGAGTGAGGTATCGGTGTGAAGCATACATGAGGGGGCATCCGCCTGGACTAGTGACTCGGGCATTGTCACCATTCTGCGCATGCGCAGACAGGGAATTATGGGAAAAGGGTATGGAGATAGACGTTTTGGGATCTAGGGTAGCCCCTAGTGGACCGATTGGGTTGAGTGAGGTATCGGTGTAAAGCATACATGAGGGGGCATCCACCTGGACTAGTGTCTGGTCCGTGTTTGACATTCTGCGCATGAGCAGACAGGGAATTATGGGAAAAGGGTATGGAGATAGACGTTTTGGGATCTAGGGTAGCCCCTAGTGGGCCGATTGGGTTGAGTGAGGTATCGATGTAAAGCATACATGAGGGGGCATCCGCCTGGACTAGTGGCTGGTCCGTGTTTAACATTCTGCGCATGCGCAGACAGGGAATTATGGGAAAAGGGTATGGAGATAGACGTTTTGGGATCTAGGGTAGCCCCTCTTGGCCGATTGGGTTGAGTGAGGTATCCATGTGAAGCATAGGTGAGAGGGGATCGACTGACCAGTCAGTTGCTGCAACATCAACGCACACGACACCCTGTTCTGCAGCCACGTTTGCAGGTAGAAGAGTCCGTAGGCACCAGTATCGAGACATCGGGAATTCCCACCCATCGCACGAGGGTTGATGATGATGTCGCCCTAATTCAGCAGTCAAATTCCGACGACAAGACATTGGGCCAGGTTTTGTACGACAAGGAGAACAGAGTACACTTCGTGGACGAACCCATAAATGTACCTAACGATCTGTTACACGAACACCATCCAGTAAGTGACATCTATCGCCGCCATTGGCCCATGATTCGGCACTGTTTCTACCGTCATCGCCCCATTCAAGATATCTACAATTTCCGACTGACCAACCTCGCCCGCCTACGCAGCTACGTGGAAGCCATCTTCAACGACCAAATTACGACCTTCAAGTTGAATCTGGCGTTTGGTTATGTGCTGCAGCATAAGGACACAGACCAAGCCCGATATTTTTACCTGAGTAGTAACATCCGGGTCTTTGACCAACCGTTTACCATCATTAACCGGGCGTCGCTAGAGGCAATGCTGGAGAACTGGACACCGCGGATCCCTTGGAATGGGCCCAACAACAACGCCCCAACACAAAATGGGTCGTAGAGAGGGTGACCAATGTCACGTTTCTCGTGACCAAGCTGACCGACCCCCGCCCTCGGCTGAATGTGTCACCCATACACTGATGAATACCATAACATGCAGTACATACTCTATATGTCTGGTCCTCGGCTTGGGGCAGTTGAACTGAGTGTGCTAAAAATAGATCACTAGCTAGCGTACTATAAAAGGGAAGCGGCCTGGCCGTTTCATCAGACACCCTGTCAATCACCAAGATGTTCACTTGCACAACTTGCCAGAAGCAGTTTACTCGTATAGAACATTTACGACGTCACGAGGCCTCCACCCACAACGATGCACGGTATACTTGTATAATCTGCGCACGGTCATTCAATCGGGAGGATAATTTACTGCGCCATGAGAGGGGACACCACGAGGGTGCGAAGGTACGATGTAACGATTGTGGTCGACTCTTCAAACGACCCAGTCGGTTAAGACAGCACCAACGTTTGATTCATGCCCCGTCTCTACGGTTTGGGCGACAACTTTCCACTAAAGAGGAGCCGCGGAAGTTCAAACCAAGTGAAGCTGAAACGGGGGAGTCGAACGCCAGTGATGATGCGATGACGAAGAGCCCACCGATACCCACAGTCCAGGAGGGGATGGATAGCCAGACGGACCCCAGCGTTACGGTTTCGAGTCATGCGCCTGACAACATCGAACATTTTTTGGAAGATGCATTGGATGCTCCTAGCGACCTGTTACAGGACGCCCATCCAGTGAGTGACATCTATCGGCGCCATTGGACAATGATACGGCACTGTTTCCACCGTCATCGCCCTATTCAAGATATCTACAATTTCCGACTGACCGACCTCACCCGTCTACGCAGCTACATGGAAGCCGTCTTCAAAGACCAAGCTACGTCGTTCAAATTAAATCTGGCGTTTGGTTATGTGCTGAAGCATAAGGAGACAGACCAAGTCCGATATTTTTACCCGAGCAGTAACATCCGGGTATTCGACCAACCGTTTACCATCACGGATAGGGCGGCGCTAGAGACGATGCTGGAGAAACTGGACACCGTGGATCCCTTGGAATGGGCCCAACAACAACGCCCCAACACCAAGTGGATAGTGGAGAGGGTCACCAATGTTACGTTTTTCGTGACCAAGCTGACCGCCCAACCCATCGGTTGAACCCATCACCCGTGCACTGACGAATACCATAACATGCCATACAGACTCTATATGTCTACATGCTGGTCGTTGACTTGAGCTCAGTAAACACTTGTACCTAATGTGACGACGCGTTAAATAATAAAACATGGTGTTTGATATTTCAATTTGTTTTGCTATGAACATACCAAACATACCTAGGGCGGCTCCCCCAGCCTAGGTATGATGTAACATTGGGGATAATAAATTGTATGAACATTGCTGAACTTGTTGTTATTCATGACAACTGAAATGCGGTTGTATAATAAAGAATATATATTGTATAATACAGGCCATATATGATACAACACAGGACAGAGATGGTATAATACAGCACAGATTTGATATAATACAGGGCAGATACTGTATAATACAGCACAGAATTGGTATAATACAGAACATATATTGTATAATACAGGACAGATTTGATATGATGCGAGACAGATTTGGTATAATACAGCAAAGATATGGTATAATGCATGACAGATATGGATGGTCCATCTCTAGACCAAATACCTTCCTTCACTGACCCAAAATGCTCACTTTCGCTACTACTCGTACTGATGACGTCACCAATGACGTCACAGATGCTGTGGACATCCCGCAAATCGTGGGAAAAATTGGCACTGAGCCAATTATAAAACATGTTCTTTCGCTACTACTCGTACTGATGACGTCACTGGTGACGTCACATATGCTGTGGACATCCCCTAAATAGAGTCTACACCCCGAGAACTGCAAGATGACACTTTCCACGACGCATTCGGACCAAGGATGGCCCTTCTCCACTCCAAATACCTTCCTTCACTGTCCCAAAATGATCACTTGCGCTACTACTCGTCCTGATGACGTCACCCATGACATCACAGATGACGTGGACAGCCCACGATTCGGGGTCTATACCCCGAGAGCTACAAAATGACACCCCACACCATGCATTCGGAGCAATAGTGGTCCATCTCTACACCAAATACTTTCCTTCACTTCCCCATAATGGCCACTTTACTTACTACACACAACTGTGCATGCGCAGATTGACTCGACTTGCAATAAAAAAACACACCATTCTGATTCTACCCGAAAAAGCTTTACTTTGACACCTTCCACAACCCATTTGGACCACTAGTGGTTCACATCAGCCCCAATATGTATATTCCTACCCAACACCCACACAGTCGGATGCACCCTCACGTACGCATCACATTGGTACCTCACTCGACTCCAACAGACCATTAGTAGTCCACCTAAACCCCAAAACGTCTATTTCCATTCCTTTTTCCTATAATTCCCTGTTTGCGCATGCGCGGAATGTTGAACGCGGACGATACACTAGTCCAGGCAGATGCTCCTTCACGTATCCTTCACATTGATACCTCACTTTACCCCATCGGCCCATTAGGGGCTCCCCTAGACCCCAAAACGTCTATTTCCATACACTTGGTCAACTGCGCATGCGCAGAATGACGTCAGTTCCACGTCATACTAATCCAGGCAGATGCGCCTTCACGAATGCTTCACATGGATACCTCATACGACTCCATAGGACCAAGCGTGGCCCACCTAGGACCCAAAACGTCTATGTCCATACCCTTTTCCCACAATTCCCTGTCTGCGCATGCGCAGAATGGTGACAACGCCCGAGCCACTAGCCCAGGTCGATCCCCCCTCACCTATGCTTCACATGGATACCTCACTCAACCCAATCGGCCCACGAGGGGCTACCCTAGATCCCAAAACGTCTATCTCCATACCCTTTTCCCATAATTCCCTGTCTGCGCATGCGCAGAATGTTAAACACGGACCAGACACTAGTCCAGGCGGATGCCCCCTCATGTATGCTTTACACCGATACCTCACTCAACCCAATCGGCCCACTAGGGGCTACCCTAGATCCCAAAACGTCTATCTCCATACCCTTTTCCCATAATTCCCTGTCTGCGCATGCGCAGAATGTCAAACACGGACCAGACACTAGTTCAGGTGGATGCCCCCTCATGTATGCTTTACACCGATACCTCACTCGCCCCAATCGGTCCACTAGGGGCTACCCTAGATCCCAAAACGTCTATCTCCATACCCTTTTCCCATAATTCCCTGCCTGCGCATGCGCAGAATGGTGACAATGCCCGAGCCACTAGTCCAGGCGGATGCCCCCTCATGTATGCTTCACACCGATACCTCACTCGCCCCAATCGGTCCACTAGGGGCTACCCTAGATCCCAAAACGTCTATCTCCATACCCTTTTCCCATAATTCCCTGTCTGCGCATGCGCAGAATGGTGACAATGCCCGAGCCACTAGTCCAGTCAGATGCCCCGTCATGTGTGCTTCACAATGATACCTCACTCGACCCAATCGGCCCACTAGGGGCTGCCCTAGATCTAAAAACGTGTATTTTCATAGCCTTTTCCCACAATTCCCTGTTTGCGCATGCGCAGAGTGGTAACCACACCCGAACCACTAGTCCAGTCAGATGCCCCCTCCTGTGTGCTTCACAATGATACCTCACTCGACCCCATCGGCCCACTAGGGGCTCCCCTAGCTCCAAAACGTCTATTTCCATACCCTTGGGCGATCGCGCATGCGCAGCGTGCCGATATTTCAACCCCGCACCCAGCCCAACGGATGCCCCCTCACATAAGCTTCACAATGATACCTCACTCGACCCAATCGGCCCATGAGTGGCTTCCCTAGCGCCAAAACGTCTATTTCCATACCCCTGGTCCACCGCGCATGCGCAGCATGACGCTAGTTCAACCCCACACCCAGCCCATCAGATGCCCCCTCACCTAAGCTTCACAATGATACCTCATACGACCCGATCGGATATCCCATACTCCATACAGGCATTTTCCCGTATAGATTTAATATGCCAATGTTCGAATCAGGGGAGAAAACCATAACTATGACCAAAAATCACAAAAGTGCATCAAGAGTTACCTCCCCATTGGAACTCTTCTGTGCCGGAGGTAGTTTGACCAAGTACCCCCTTCAAGTTTACCCGGGGGAACTCAACACTTGGCACACAGCCAAGGCTGATGCAATCCAGTACATGTCCGTACATGCCTTGAACTGGTGGCGCCCCCTGTCGGATTTTTTAGGGAAATCACGAGTTACCCCTCAAGTTTAAGTGCAAAGAGGGCAAAGTTACTTTAAATGCGGAGACACTACTACTCAGTATGCTATGAGCTGTATTCTGCGAGCATATACCACGTAAGATTATAATATTTATATTAGCGTGACTGATGAGCCCGTGTGGGTTGGGTAAAGTTATTGATATTTTGAGGACAACTTGTTATATATACTTGAACCTTCCACTATAAATAAAAGAACTGACCACGGTACTCAATTTAAAAGGTCCGACCCTCTGCTTGTGTTACTTTACTTCCGTGTGACAATTGCATAGGAATGGATTAATCACAATTCTACTGCATGTATTGAACACGGGTAGCTTTTGCCTTCTTCACTGTTAAAACCTTTGAACACTATGATGTTAAATTGTGTGTACCAGATTTTCTTAGTGTGTATTCGCATTCGTTAGGGCCTGCCATTCGCAGTTTGAAAACAAAGCCAAAGCCTGTACACCCTTGTATATTGACATGTAACTTCTACAAACTGGCATTCATGAATATTCCACATAATGAATTAACATTCAAAACCATAAATATAGTTCATCATTGATTGTGTACTTATTGTGTGATAATGTATTCACATCGGTCTATACGTCAGAACTGTTTAATATACCTGGTCATTTCTGAAGATGATTAAAAATAAACCGAAATATAGAAACAAAATTTCTATAATTCTTTGGGGTCATAACATTACAGCATTCGTGCATTGGCTGTTATATTAACAGCTAAGTCACGTAGCATACGGATCCAATATGCAACGTAGGGAAACATCTTGGATGACGTGACGTTTTAACAGCCCTGCAAACCTATCAGATGGGAATAGCCAAATTTGCGAGCGTCGGACGTAAGCGATGGCCCAACATCGGGAAAATGAAGAAAGCTCGTTGAGAACAAGTTCTTGTTCAGAGAATGTGTTTGTTCGGCCAGAATAATACTAATAATGAACAATGATTTTTTGCGGAAATGTAATTCATCTGGAACATCCTGGAAAACTGATTTTTTGCATTGACCTGAATCTTATTTTCTAATTTGCAGATCATTGTTACATCAACTACGCCGTACGCCATGGTTGACTGTCCATATGAAACCGTTCGCCGCGCGTCTCGAGGCGGCAGTACTGTCTTGTTTCTTCTCTTCATAGTCGGCAGTATGGCATCGCCAATTCAGAAGAATGAAGCCAACCCTGAAGAGGTGAATGAAATTGTTAGGAGCATGACCGCCTTTTCTGTTGACATATACGGCCAACTTAGCAAGGGCAATCCAGAGGGAAATCTCTTTTTCTCCCCAATAAGTATATACACTGTATTGGGGATGGCTTACGCTGGTGCTAGAGGAAAAACTGCAACACAAATGTCCGACGTCCTCCACTTTGACAACATAGCTGATGTTCCCTCATCATTTAGCGATCTTCTTGGGAGCCTGAACCGTGATAACGCATCGTACGTTTTGAGTACGGCAAACAAAATTTATGTGGATGAGAGATTTGAACCCGCAGAGAGGTATCTGGACGTGTTGAATTCATCTTACCAATCCGAAGTCACGAATGTTAATTTCGTTGCTGACACTGAAGACGCCAGGAATCGTATCAATCAATGGGTTCAAGAAAAGACGGCCGATAAAATAAAAGATTTAATTCCCAAAGGTGGAGTGACACGATCCACCGCAATGGTCTTGGTGAATGCGATATATATTCACAGGGAATTGGCAAAGAAAGTTTGATGCCAGATTCACGTATCCTGGGCCGTTCCACGTCTCGAGCGATAAGAAAATACAGATAGACATGATGTCTCAGAAAGCCAGATTCCCTTTTGGCGAAATACCGAAACTAGACTGTCACATCCTGGAATTGCCTTACGTTCAAAATGACATCAGCCTGGTTATAATGTTACCCAATCAACGAGATGGCCTGAGCCGGCTTGAAGAAGGTATCACGCCGGCCATTCTACAATCAGTGAATAGCGTTACTCGGAATCGAACGGTAATAGTTGAGTTACCAAAATTCAAGCTAGTAGAGAAGCTTGAACTCGGCAAATTTCTCGTTAACATGGGGATGTCGGATCTATTCGATCCAAGAACAGCGAACCTGTCCGGTATTAATGATATGGAGAAATTGTTTGTTTCAGAAGTCTTTCACAAGGCTTTTGTCGAGATCAAAGAAGAGGGGACTGAAGCTGCTGCCGCCACAGCATTAGTGGTTGCGTGGAGAACGAGTTCCATCTTTTTTCCGCCGCCACCGACTCTGACGTTCGTTGCTGATCATCCCTTCATGTTTTTCATCCGTCACAACAAATCAGGCGCCATTTTATTCATAGGACGCCTCTTACATCCAAAGGAAACTATCCAAAAGAAACTTCTGCTAAGAATACCGTTCCCCAATAATTTAAATTAGAAAACATGTGATTAATGTATACACTGAACGAAAGATCTATCTCCCCCGTATCCAAAAACGTAAGCAAATATTTTTTGCAATTTTTTACCGCCGATCTATTCATATCGAAACATCAAAAACTGGAGCCTGTGGACAGATTCATAAGTGCCGCCATTACAAGGGCTTGCGTCTATTTTAACCAATCAGAAATGCCGAAAACATATTGTGCGCATCGCTGCGTGACGTCAGCCGGGCTCATACTCACTTCCGCCGTGTACGTTAAAGTATGAGAAGGTCTCGGGAATGCAGGTTGATAGTTTGTATACTGTTATAATTTGATAGTGGTAGTGTGCCAATATTCCGCAAATACACGGGCATCATGCCGCAGTGTGTGGCATTTGGCTGTTCTAACAGAACTGGGAATCCCAACCTTCCAAACACCGTGACATTTCATCGGTTCCCAATGTTGAAACCAGATGTACTGAAACAGTGAATGCTTAACGTCGGTCGGCAGGATTTTATTCCAAACGCAAATTCAAGACTGTGCTCGTTGCACTTCTTACCAGGCTGTTTCAAAGAAGAAGTTTACGCAAAATATGGTATGACGTCAGTTTCACATTTTAGCCATCCCTCTGGATGCTCCCTCGCGTATGCGTTACAATGATACCTCACTTGATGCAATCGGACCACTAGTGGCCCGCCTAGACCCCAAAACGTCTATTTCCATACCATTTTCCCAGAATTCCCTGTCTGCGCATGCGCAGAATGTTGAAAACACACAACAAACTAGTCCAGGCGGATGCTCCCTCACGTATGCTTTACAATAATACCTCACTCGACTCCATAGGACCACTAGTGGCCCGCCTAGATCCCAAAACGTCTATTTCCATATACTTTGTCTACTGCGCATGCGCAGAATGACGTCAGTTTTACGTCACACCCATTCCGTCGGATGTTCCCTCACGTGTGCTTTACAATGACACCTCACTCGACCCAATCGGACCAATAGTGGCCCGCCTAGACCCCAAAACGTCTATGTCCATACACTTTGTCTACTGCGCATGCGCAGAATAACGTCAGTTTCACGTTTTAGCCATCCCGCTGGATGCTCCCTCACGTATGCTTCACATTGATACCTCACTCGACTCAATCGGACCAATAGTGGCCCTTGTCGCCCCCGAAACGTCCATTTGCATAGTCTTTGCCCAGTACGCATGCGCACATTGACTTTTTCAAAAAAATTCAACCAATCGCTTCGGGACCCTGCCCATCGTGTTCTAGGTGTTGAGATGTGAAAAACAAAACCAAACAACCCATACTACAATGAGCATGTGTGGAGTAGATTCAACATTGGTCGGTGGGCCAGTATGAACAGGTACAATAAAAGCGTACCTGAGATACAACACATATCACGAATCGTTAGATTCTTGGTATGTGCTTTAGAATAGGTTTACCAGAAGACTATTCTGTGAAGTTATATGACGCAGTCAGTATGTCGGCACCTCTTCCCACTTCCCTTATATGTGTTGTAATATAGTAGACATATATATGCTATTTTCAACCTTGGTTTACTCATGGCTTAATGGATAACTTGTCTGCCTCTAGATAAAGCGACCCGGGTTCAATTCCCACTAGGACCCTTTACCTTCTGCCACTGTATGAAGACACCGAGGGTTCCCCACTTGCCATTTAACATGGGCAAATAGATGACGATATTGTCGGGGACCCTGTATAGGTCAATGATGCTTTGGAAGGGCAGATAAAGGCTATCTATTGTCCCGGAGAGGGTCGGACATTGCCGGAGATGACCGGACATTACCAGAGATTGCCGGACATTAGACGGCTTCTGATTGGACGAGAGCTCTGTGACGTCATCGATGACGTCATCTCATTTGCATAAATCCTAAGGAATTTACGCTTATATACTACTGCGGAGATAGATCTTTCATTCAGTGTATACATTAGACACATGTTTTCTTCTCTGTACGGCCATAATTTCTTGGCTTGCCTGCAAACTTCCCTTAGAAATTAATGTTTCCGGTTGAGGCAGTTCTGGCAAACTTGATTCTTCATAACTCATCTGCACAATTCTTGGGTCCCTTAATTAAGCATGTGTTTCTTTGTTAAGCCTCGGTCAAATGTCTACATGCATTAGGATTGAAGCGATATGGTCAGTTGATATGGCCATGTCATTGTCCAATACAATGTAACTGGGACAAGGCGAAATTTATTAAGGACAAATTTTCTCGAAAAAAAACAACTGAACAGGGCTCAACATTTTTGGGGGGTCGAAAACTGGATGCGACCATTCTTCTGTTGACACGAGCCTTACAGTAGGTAAATTCTTTTTGGGGGTATTTGAAAATAATGTGCAGATAGCTTAAACACGATGGAATCGTACAGAGAACCAGGACAGCCATTCCACACTAAGTGCACATCAAGCTCACTTTTTCAAATGTATCATTCAGGCTGTCATTCTATATTTTTAGAATCACCAATATTCTAAGTTTAAAAATATATAAAGCATTTGGGTGTTGGACACCAAGTAATCTTGTTTTGGTCCCCCGGGGAAGTAGGTGTCACGGAGTACAGGCTCCGGGCATTACTGCATATCTACTGCCAAACAGTGAAAATTTCCAATGCTTGCTAGATCAGACAGCTGACTTCTGTTGTGTGATGTAGGTCAGTAGAAGCAGTGTTGCTGCAGCCACAGAACAGGCATGATATATATTGTGATTTCAGTCTCTGATGTTTGTAATTCTCTTTATTATTTGGTGTCACGCGAGTCACAAATGTAAGTATTTTATTTCTTACCCACTAGTAAACAGAAGTTGGAACTTTTAACCATATATCAAAGAAGTCTACTGCAGTATATGCCTAAGATTCCAGCAAAGAAAATTTCTTTTGCTAGTTTGAATTAATGCAGTGTGTTTCCTGAACTTTGTGTCACGCGAGTAACGTCATCTTTGTCACACGAGTCACATACCCTTTGCTTCTTCATACTGAGTGTTAGAGGCAACCAGTTGATGACATCTTATGTGAGATGCCTCAACCATACTTAGCGAATAACAGAGCGCAGCTTTCGTTCACTGATGACAGCTCTCCAAAAAGCAAGAGATGCAGCATTGAGTGCGCCTGGCACAGACACTGTTTAATTCAAGTGATGGTTTCTCTGAGACTCTGTTTGATGGGACTGAGTGAACTTCAGTTAAGTTATAAGGATTAGCTGTAGTGGGAGGTTTTCCCTACATTTGTTTCATTATTGAAAGCAGTCTGCTGTTTCCTTTTCAGATTAGAGTTAATGTCACGCGAGTCACAAGTTTTGTGTCACACGAGTCACATCATTCCATGTGCACTAAAATAAAGAGATACACTTCAAATTTCTTGAGCACCTCAGTTGATGTTTTGGATATACCCCTCCAGTGTTACCTTTACTTCATGAATGATTTAGTCATAAATTGGGCCACAAGTCTTGGCGTTTATGTCTTCGTGCCTGTCACGCGAGTCACGCACTTTGCTTCATTATTTCAGTACTTTCTTGATCAGCATTATTACCTTTGTTTCCTGTGTTGTAAGTCTCTTGGTTAAGGTTGATATAGAATTAACACACTAACTGAAACAGTTGATATATAATGGCCTAGTTTTGTTAAGAGAAATCCGTATTGCAATTGTGTATTGCCTAGTTTTGTGTTCTGTTATGGACAAAACTTACTCTGATTCATCTAATTACTTTCCTTCACCTCATGTTGCTGAAGCAGTGACCCAACTGAAAAGTGAACCTCAGCTGGACTGAAAGAACCATGTTCTGTACTAGTTTGCTCATGTATTTGAACATGTATGACAACGTGACCAAGTACCAGACAAATTGAATCTGATGAAGCCATAGGAATATTAAAGCATTACATGTGAACACAAATATGCCAATTTACTTTGAATATCATAACATTTGTTTCATTATTGAAAGCAGTTTCCTTTTCAGATCAGTTAATGTCACGCGAGTCACAAGTTTTGTGTCACACGAGTCACATCATTCCATGTGCACCAAAATAAAGAGATACACTTCAAATTTCTTGGGCACCTCAGTTGATGTTCTGGATATACCCCTCCAGTGTTACCTGCACTCCATGAATTACTTAGTCATAAAATGGGCTGCAAATCTTAGCGTTTGTACGAACGGGTGAGACGGGTGTCTTCGTGCCTGTCACGCGAGTCACGCACTTTGCTTCATTATTTCAGTACTTTCTTGATCAGCATTATTACCTTTGTTCCCTGTGTTGTAAGTCTCTTGGTTAAGGTTGACATAGAATTAACACACTAATCCAAACACGTGAGTATTAAATATTTCTGAACAAAATAACTGAGTGAATATGTCACGCGAGTCATCGTGGAATGGCTGAGGAGAGGAGTTCAAGACATCTGCTGCCGCATTTCCAGAGAGCAATGCTTTTCAGTACATGGATAAGTTATAGCGTCACTGTTGAATGTTTGGAAGACATTTCCAGCAGCTGAAGAATCTTTAGGGTCACAAGATTTATCCACATGAGCGAGGAAGATAATAGCGAGGCAAATATGTTTTTATACTGGCAATCACAAAACCAGTTCATCGAACAAAAGGACCAGGTATGTTTAGATGGGAAATGGCCCCAGAACGGGTGCGATATAGAACTGCCAAAAATAAAATATTACATATACAAGAAATTGTTCAGTTGGCATGAAGTAAAATATTATATTTTATACTTAGAAAGGTTTCTATGCACTGAGTTTCATCATTCTCGAATAACAGGGCCGTGGAGTAGTGCATTCGTGCAAAATCGCCAATTTTGCGGCGAAAACACCTCGTATTTGTTTCTATAAACATATGAAGATAAACGATAACCAGAACCAGCTTGATACAGCATACTCGCTGTTCCAATATGTAGTCGTAGACCAAATCTGGTTCTGGTTATCGTTTATTGTTTTCCCCTCAGAGTCCACTAATTTGCACGAATGCACCACTTTACAGCCCTGTTACTCGAGAACGATGAGACTTGGTGGCTTGAAAATTTTCTGAGTATACAATATAATACTGTACTTCATGCCAATTGAACCGGTAGTGGGAAGTATTCTATTTTGGTACTTCTGCATTGCACCTGACCTGCATTTACCCACCAGGTCCTTGGATGACTGTCCCCCGTCCATACTTCACGAAGAAATACCAAAGACCAGGGAAGAATACATTCAATAGCATTTTGGGGGCAACATTGGGTATAGGCTTTTTAATAGATGCTTACATGGAGTATCAACCGTGTCCCGTACTGAATACCACGGCAACTAACCTGGGGATGTGTCCGATACCAAGAACATATAACTCTGCCCTCAACCGCTCAACTATATACTGCCACACCAACATGTTCTAAAAGCATACTCATAACACCGGTATCTTGCAGTGGGCCTACCGAACTGGGAATTTGCATAACTGGGGATCACCCAGTATATTATCAACGTTTTTGAATGGAGCTCCAGAAATGCAAGTCCATAACGCTTGAAATGGCATGTACAGTTAGTTGTTCAGGGGAATATTTTGCTAAAGTAATTCTCGGATACCATGAACTTCGAATATTCGTAGAGACTGGGAGAGGCTATTCACTTTGAACGTAGTACACTACCCGGTACAAGTAATCTTTGCCAATGTTACGAGCTTGGAGACGAGTTCCACTAGATTATACAATCTAACTTCAATAATGTCGATCGCTATTGTTCTGACTGGAAGTTGTCTCTTAATGATGGTAAGGTGGTAATGAGTTTTGGGACTTCATTATAAAAGTATTCGTTAAGAAAATTTTCTTACTTTTGGGGGAAAACGAAACTAGAACTAGTAGAAGAGTACACATATTTGGGCATTCTGTTTACGTACCTGTAGTGGCAGTTTTCGTCCTGCTATGAGTATTCTAAAAAACAACTCCATGCGAGCCTGGTTTAAAGTCAAATCCAATCTCTCGGCTGCTGATTCTGCTGAAATTGAAGTTTTATTAAAAATGTACAATATCGTTGGTAAACCAATTGCATTATATGGTTCAGAGATATGGGGTGCCGAATTGTTTGTTCCCAGACGTAACAGTAGTGAGTAAAGATCATTTACAGTCGCTGGCGCCTCAGTGCGCATGCGCGAGAAAGTGGTGTGCGCAGAAATGAGGAGGTCATGAGGAGGTGTGCGCAGGAGTGTTCTGCGCAAGTGTATGACGTCACTTCCGGTCTGGATGAATCGGCCGTGACCTTGGGGGCATGGATTCCTCCGCGGTGATGCGGTCTGGCGGTGATGCGGTCTGCCTCCGCGGACCGAAAGTAGTCCCCAAACCGTGGGTTTTTGTGAGAATGTTCGGCAATCTGTAGGGACCGCTAATGGACCGATTGGGTCGAGTGAGGTATCAATGTAAAGCAGTCGTGAGGGAGTATCCAACGGGCTGGGTGTGACGTGGAAATGACGTCATTCTGCGCATGCGCAGTAGAGAAAGGGCATGGAAATAGACGTTTTGGGGTCGAGGTGGGCCACTAATGGGCCGATGGAGTCGTATGAGGTATCAATGTGAAGCAGTCGTGAGGGAGCATCCACCTGGGCTAGTGCATCGTTCGTTGTCCACATTCTGCGCATGCGCAGACAGGGAATTGTGGGAAAAGGGTATGGAAATAGACGTTTTGGGGATCAGGTGGGGCACTAGTGGGCCGATGGAGCCGAGTGAGGTATCAATGTAAAGCATACGTGAGGGAGTATCCAACGGGCTGGGTGTGACGTGGAACTGACGTCATTCTGCAGTAGAAAAGGGGTATGGAAATAGACGTTCTGGGGCCTAGGTGGGCCACGAGTGGGCCGATGGAGTCGTATGAGGTATCAATGTGAAGCATTCGTGAGGGAACATCCACCTGGACTAGTGTGTCGTTCGTTGTCAACATTCTGCACATGCGCAGACAGGGAATTGTGGAAAAAGGGTATGGACATAGACGTGTTGGGGTATAGGTGAGCCCCAAATGGTCCGATGGAGTCGAGTGAGGTATCAATGTGAAGCATTCGCGAAGGAGCATCCGCCTGGACTAGTGTGTCGTTCGTGTTCGACGTTCTGCGCATGCGCAGACAGGGAATTGTGGGAAAAGCGTATGGAAATAGACGTGTTGGGGTCGAAGTGGGCCACGAATGGGCCGATGGGATCGAGTGAGGTATCCATGTGAAGCCTATATGAGGGGGCATCCGCCTGGACTAGTGTGTCGTTCGTGTACAACATTCTGCTGCGCAGGTCACGTGGTTTGGTGGGTGGTGTGTCACGTCACTTCCGGTTTTCAGAATGACCTCCGAACACAGAAGAGTTCTAATGTTTTCCTTAGACGTATGGAATGCATGTACTAGAACATCCGGGACCTCTTCAACATCCGGCACCTTTTCAACATCCGGGACCTTTCCAACATCCGGGTTTTCCCCGGTCCGGCCCGCCCTGGCCGCAGCGCGAGCACGCCGCGCGCGCGGGCGGGTTTTCTCCGGCCACGCGCGGCATCACCGGAAGTGCGCGGATTATCCGGCCGCACGCCTGCGCGGCATCACCGGAAGTCCGCGGGTCAAAAGGTCAAAGGTCACATCCAGGTCAAAAGGTCAAAGGTCTCCCTTTCGGCAATGTTCGGCAACAATGTTGCGGCATCGATATTTGATTTGATTTGATTTTTATTCACCACATAAAAGTTCATTTCTAGTAAAGAGGCGGGAATAAAGCCCCATGGGGCTTGTTCTATCCCTAATACATGTAATATGCGAAATTTGTAGTCTTGATAAACAACATGGAATTATTATACCAGGCGCATATATGTGTATGGAAACAGGTCAGTCTTCAAGCAGATATGATTTAAGGCGTGATTTGAATAGTGAAGTAGATTGTGTGGATTTAATTGAGGAGGGTAATTTATTCCACTCACGGGGTCCAGCTATTTTAGTGGTGTAGAAGGATAGGTTTGTCCGATAAAACGGCCTAGCTATATTAAATTGATGTCCTCTTGTTTGATAGTAATGTACTGTTGATTGTTTTGTAAAATATTGGCTAAAGGCTTTAGGCAGTTGAGTTGAGTAGTAGAAAAATTTGTGGACTATCAACAGTAAAAGGTAAGTATTTAGTTTATTCAGCTGTAAAATCTGGGTTTTCCGGAAAAGGGGTTCAGTGTGGTCTACCTTATTTGAAAATGTTATAAGTCGTATTGCACGTTTTTGAAGTAAGGTCAAAGGTCTAAGATGACGTGTATGTGTTTCCCCAAAGAGTATTACAGTACGATAAATATGGAAATATAAGAGAATAATATAAAATGTATAGTATTTTTTTGTTAACGGATTTCTTAATATGATTGAGTAGTCCTATATTCCTGGAAACTTTCTTACAAATATAATCGATATGGGAGACCCATGTTAAGTTATTATTAATATAAATACCGAGAAATTTAAAGTTTTGAACTACCTCTATTTCGTTTCCGGAGATTTGTAAAGGGGTTCCTAATTCAGTATCTGGTCTCCTCGAATGTGCTAGATGCGGTTTTATAATCATAAATTTGGTTTTGTCGATATTAAGGGATAACCGATTGGAGCACAACCACTGGTACAATTTACATAACTCTTGGGACATTATGTCTGCAGCATCTTGGAGATTTTCAGAAGAACATGTTACGCTTGTGTCATCTGCAAATAAGACAAATTTTAGCATGTCGGTCGCGTTGGTTATATCATTTATATAAACTAAGAAAAGAATTGGTCCTAAAATTGACCCCTGGGGCACACCGTAAAAGGTAGGAGCGAGTTTTGATAAACAACCATTATAATTTACGGTCTGCATTCTGTTAAAAAGGTAATTTTCTAACCATTTATTAGATACGCCACGAAATCCATAATGTTCCAGTTTAGCTAATAAAATCTCGTGATTGACGGTGTCAAACGCTTTTGACAGATCCAAAAATGTAGCTATACTATACTGCTTGGATTCCTTAGCGGTAACAAGTAAATCGTGCAGTGTACATGCTGCTAGCGTCGTTGAATGATTTGCCCTAAAGCCGTATTGAGCATCGGAGATTATATCATTCGAGTTCAAAAAGTCTGTAATAGCTGTTGCTGTAACCTTCGCATATATGTGTATGGAGACAATGGATATACAGAGCTTGAACACAAAAAGGGCATTGTAAATTAACCTGTGAAGGTTGGGCAGTTCCATTTGGACCAATCAGCGATCGAGAAAAAGAGCCAATGAGCGATCCATAAAAGAACCAATGGACGGGTACTAGAATTTCGCCTACGTCCGCGCCTGCATCCGGGTACTAAGATGCTTTCGCGTACGTCCGCGCCTACATCCGAGTTCTTGTACATCCGAGTAATGTTTTTTGGACATTGATGGGTTACATTTGGTCCCATCCTAGGCCACTGATTGGCTACTTTCTCCACGCTGGTCAAAGCCAGTTTCACCGAATCCCCACATGTCTGTTATAGCCTTCATGCATTATGCTCATATAGAAAACACACAAGACAGGGGTTTTTTTTTGGTGAGATCTCATTTTGTTTTTTATTCAACAATAACTAACAACAACAACGTGAGAACAACCACGTGAAAACTGAAGCCCAGAACAGGGGGCTTGTACATTGATAGAACTTAAGCCCAGAACAGGGGGCTTGTAAATTTAAGCCCAGAACAGGGGGCTTGTACACTGAAAGAACTTAAACCCAGAATGGGGCTTGTACATTGAAATGATGGGAGGCCCAGTCATACACGAGTACATCCCGGTCCTCGGCCTTGGGGTACCCGTCAAACATCTGTACGATGGTAGATAAGTTTCTTCCCCGGCATCGATGGTACAGGTAAAACAAGCAATATTGTCCGCACACGCTACTGGTCAGGCTTTGCAACGTTTGACTGTTCCAACACCACGTCTCTGTGCCTTGATCCATGAAGTCTGTTAAATCGGGATGGAGGGGTGGCAGGCCGTACTGGGTCGAAGTATTCGCCCTGCTGTTCTGTCAAGTACACGCCCACCCAGTGTTCACCGGGCCGATCCATCGGGTCCGTGTTTAGAACGTAAACAGCAGGATACACACGGTCTAATGGGAACACATCTCGGGCGAACACCACTTGAAAGACCATACGTGTCCCTGGGTCATTCTCCAGCACGGTGGTTATCTGGTCTGTATCCATGTTAGGTAGCAAAGTCACACAGGACGCTGCGCGCCTTGTCCACTTGAATGATGTTGTCAAACTCGGCGTAGCAGATCACATTGACGGTGCTCCGGAGGGCTCGTGCAAAGTGGATTTCCAACCGTAAATTGCCTTGCTTGGTGAGGGCCAGCTGATGGCCGTTCTCTAAAGTGGGGGTCAGATCGAAACAAAACAACGTGTATCCGTTCGCGTAGTCCTCCCGACTGATCATATTCCCTTCGTCCTGGTTGATTTGACCGGCAGCTGTAAACAGGCTCTGATAGGCTCGAATGAAATTCGCGCGCCCAAAGTTCGGTGTTAAGGCAGTGGCTGGGACCTGTTGTCCATCCACATGTAGGGCCACAAGATTGATGCCGAAATGTTTAAAGTCAAACGGATTCTCTGTGTAGGCTCCGCTGAAACTGGTATTTTCCACACAGGCCAGGATCAATCGCTTGGGTAGTTCTCCCAGGAACAGGTTTTCTTTGTTGGCGCTCATATTTCCAGCCGACACAGAGAACACTTTGGTTTGCACACGTCGGATAGGGTACTGGTCTGGTTTTGTTTCCAAGGCTTTGAGGTGTCCCAATTGAACGGCTGGATTCGGTTTCACTTTTCGGACATACAGGACTGCGTCTTGGATGACAATCTTATATTCAGCTGCATGCCCGTCTACGTTAGTGGCCATCAAGGCGAAGGTCGGAGGCGCCCGTATCAGTCGAATTTTGATGGGGATCTTGTTTAAGAGGCACCGGTCTTGCATGAAAATGTCTGCGTGCAGTCGACCCATGAGATCCACCGAGACGCCGTTCGCGGTGAAAGCCTTCCGTTTGTTATATCCCGCATTGTCGTTCTCTGCGCCCATGTGCTCGGCTGTGTCCTGGTAGAATAAAGCGGCTGTCAGTTGAGATTTTTTAGCCTCTCGTCCATGCGACAACAGCGTCTCGATGTAGGCTCGATAGGGGTACGTGTTGGTCGAGTCACTGATGAGTTTGTCGCTGGGAAATATATCCAGCTGTTGAAACATAGAGTGCAGCCAGAGATTCGTCGGGCCCACCGTTGTTTGGTCGACGATTCTGGAGCAATCCCCATTGACGACCTTGGCTTTCACATACAAGTATGTATGGGCTAAATTCAGATAGGCCGTATCCACATTACTGATGGTGAACTCGATGGGCCCTGTTTCGTTGATGCTGGAGAGCGGGAGATGCTCCACCCATAATACTTGTTCGGCACTGGTCTGTGTGGGCGGGACGGTCCACAAATCAAATTCACTGTTGGTGGAGGGGCAGGACTCTGCGTTGATTAAGGACATGTTTAAGAAAAGATATCCTGGGTCTTCGATGTGCGTCGTCGCTGGGGCGGTCGTCGACTGGTGCGTGGTGTCGGTGGTGCAGGTCTTTTATTCCCTACGGTGAGTTGTGCGACCAAGACGCCTCCTGCTTCTTTGGCCCGCCGTTTCAAGGCTTCTTTGGGTGCTGTACCGCCCAAGACATCACCGGTGACTTGCAGTCCACTGCGTACCGCTTGTTTGTCGATTGCTTTCACACCACGCGTCACCAAGGGCAGGAACGTTTTGACGATGCTCCCGAGCACCTTCATTATACAAAGTTGGGAGCACGTGCTTGTCGAAAATGAAGTGTCAGCACCACTTTTCCTCGTTCGAATGCCACCGGTCGTCCCGTGTCATCTCTTATATCCACCGTGATAGTGTTGATGTTGCTTTGTCGTACGGGTAGATAGAGCATGTGGGTGAAACTGTGGGTGACTTGATCTCCATACGTTTTTTTAATGGGGACCACCCGTAACAGAGGTGTGTTGATATCGCCCACGATGTGGTTGTCGACCACGTCCGAGTAGACGTAGAGTGCGTACATACCCGACTTCATATCCATCGGGATCTGGCCTTGGTGAGCGGTGGGGCCAGCGAACGTCTGTAGATCGAAACCCAGCATTTGCTGTAATATAGGACTCAGTACGACACTCACGTTGGCGGTGAGGAGGATCTGTGCCTTGTCGTTGTGTGCGTTGTAATCGAAGTCCACATGATTTTTGAAGGGAAAATTTTGATGCGTTTTGAAGTATTCGTGACCTCCCGTAGAGCCTTGTAATGCAACAGTCTTGTCAGCCCACCCATGAACTCCTTGGGAGTATCGTATTGGTCTTCGGGGGAGGGTGAGTCGGGTGTCTTTTCCTTCGTAGGTCACCTCGTACCACACTGCATTGGCCCGCACGTTGTACCAGGAGTAAGGGTATTGGATATCCACGAGGCCACATTCCCAGCGTCCAGGTAAATGCAACGGTTGCGGTAACTGGGTGACGTACTTGGCCAAGGTGTTGTCAGGAAACACATCCAGCGAACTGTTATTGGGTAGGGTGAGGCAAAACATGGCGACTGAGCTGTCTTGCTGCTGCTGTTGGTTTTAATAGGTGTTCCAGGCCTTGGGCGCTTGTGTCCGGCGTCGTGTTCGTCGCGGTGACTTGCCACGTGTCACGGCTCTGGAGATGTGGGGTGTCTTGATCAAGAGTAGTTTTTTAAAGGCGCGAAAAGAAGGTGCCAGTTGTGGTGGTGTTTTGGGGGGGGGGGGTGAATCCGGTTTCCACTCGTCTTCCCAAGAAGGTAGTGGGCCACTCGGCGATTGCTGGGTCCGCTGCATCCAGGCCCAGCGCTGGGGGTTCCCCACCAATTCCTGTGGTACATGTATGTATTTCAAGCCTTGAGCGAATTACAAGCGTCTAGTCCGTCATTCATAATCCAGCCGTCGTCCATTAGAGAATATCCGCGTCCATAATCCAAAGACCTATTCCATTTTCCACATAACAGTATTAGCACCAAATTCAAAAAGACAATCATAGTATACATAAACATAGGCTTGTTTCCTGCAAGAGAGAAGCGGTCAACAGTTTTCAATGATGCCGGCAAGACATCATGATGTTCAAAAATATCAAATCCGTATCGCTGATCAGTATTCTTAATCCATAATATTCGTTATAGAGTCGTCATCTAAAAAAAAAAAAGATGTATCTCAGTCACGCTTTGATTGTGACTGTTCATATGAGTACCATGAGGATCTTGAAGTACATGGGTTCATACGGCCCCTAGCCCCAGGTTAAGCGGAATTACACACAAGTTACGAAACGTAGCGCCATAGATCTTGCACGCTACGTTCGTATTTTGCTATCAGCATGCGATATGTATCGCCAAATTTGAGAAACTTTGAGTGGAAGCGCTTGATGGAATAGCCCTGTTTTATAAGTTTCTGCAACAATGTTTGTGACGTTAATTAAAATCATCACATCTAACACAGGATCTAGCAAATGCTACTAAGCGAGATATGTATACGCCATATGCAGGTCCCACTGGAATATTACTATCCAGAAAGGGATAGTTTACGATGTCGAAATTGTAATCATCTCTTTTGTCATAAAGTCGACGAGAGAGAGTGCCCGCTTCATTTTTATAGAGATAGAGATCTAAATAAGATGTGCCTGTAGGGCTATCTGTAGTTTCCTTCAAATCCAGTGAGGGTGGATATATATCCTTCACTGCGTCATTTATATAGCGATTATCCACAGCGAGAAGATCGTCTATATAGCGTTTGGTGAATGAGAAGGAACGGGCTTTGTATGGATCGGTTTTTGAAAGCGCCTGCATATAGTCATATTCATAAGAGAACAGATACAGGTCAGCCAACAGGGGTGCACAATTAGTACCCATTAGAATACCTATATCCTGCTGATATATTGTGTTGCCAAATTTCACATATATATTTTTAATGAGAAATTCAAGCAACTCTATAAACAAAGAAACATCCCATGAATGATATCTCTTGTATGTAGTCGAGCTAAAGAATGCTCTATGGCTTCCGACATTAATATATCTACGATCAGTTTTCTTGAACACATACTATTAATGAACTTAGACGGTCAATAAGGTCCTGATGAGGGATTGTAGTATAGAGAGTCGAGAAATCCCATGTGGATACATGTCTGTACGGTATGTGACCTTTAGTATCAAACTCTTCCGTAAGACATTTTGAGTTTTTCAATATCCACATACATTCAACGCCAGAGTTCTTAGAAATAGTGGCGCAATACCTTTCCCAAAATGCTTTTACCTCCTGAAGGGCCCTCGTCAATAGGGGTGAAAGAAGCTTGGTGGTGCAGCTTCTAGAACCAGCTATGAATCTAGCTTTGTATGGTGATTTATGCATTTTGGGAGTCCAGTATATTTTTGGTATGTCGTTATGATTGGTTGGAAGACGAATACCTCTTTCCCTGAAAAACTTTTTGTGATTGTTAAATAGATCTTCCAGAGTAAATGCAGTTTGGGAGTAAGTAGACGTATTTGATGAAGATATGTCTACACTCAATTCTTTAACCAGCACCTGGTAATAGTAATATTTACATATGAATATTATATTATTCAGAGCTTTGTCTGCTGGGACTATGACGAATTTACTCTGGAGATTTGCTAGAACTTCTTGCGAATTGAGGTTTCTCAGAACTTGTTTTGCTTGGGGAAGAGTACTTCTGTCAACATGGCGGATTGTTTCAACGACCTTGCTCTTGGTGAGGTCCAGCCAATCAGCGAGTACTGTAGGTTCAACTTTTTCTCGCTTAGACCAATCAATAACGTACTGTTCCAATGCAGACAGGAATATCTTCTGGTCGGCCTTCAGATTTATTCTTCTTGGCTCTCTATATTTAGGTCCCTTCATCAGGAGTAATTTCAGATCCTTATCACTCACCACATCAAGGTCACCAGTCACAATATGTTTGCATGATGTATAGGAAAAGTTCGACGATTCACAATCACAACTATAGCCTCCTGACGTGTATAAGTTCCAGTCAAACTCCTGGACAGCATTGGAGTAATTGAATATTTTGGTGGCTATAGATTTAGTGTACTTATGAAATGCAAGGAGGTTCTGTGAACTTAAAATAGTTTGGTACAGCGTTGCGTACCTCTGGATCATTCAGGATTCGAGGTAAATTAATGATGTCCAGTCCTTTATCTGAGTAGTTGAGTTTCAAGAAAAGCCGATCTTGAGAGGTTTCGATTATGTTCACTGGACGATACAACCGAAAATACGCTATATCTTGACATACTTTAATGATTTTTGGTGGTATTATATTTCCTGAAGACGCAGATTGTTGTATATCTCTGGCTATTTGATCTAAAGCTCTCAGAGGTAACGCATACAGAACTGTACGTAAGCTATGTATACTATTGGGTGTGTTAGTTAAACCCACTAAGAAATTTAAAGTGATATGATCGTGAATCATCGAACTATTAAACTTTCGCCAACCATGGCTGCGATGTCTCCGTTGATGGGGTTTAAATAGTTGGGTAATGTTGGATATATTTGACGGCGACCTCCCATCCTCGAGGATCCGTGTGCGACCTGCGTTGACGCATCAGGTCATTCACTGAATCCGTCATGTGGGTCCCGGGGACCACTTGATTCTGTACCAGTAGTTCGCCTTTATCACTCCAAGTCATGTTAGGATTCTGTTTCATCCGTTGTAATACCAGGCCAGCTTGTTTCTTGAACGATGCAGGTACACTCTTCAGCACTTCGTCTTCCACCCACTGTGGGGCTGTGGGTGGTACTCCTGGTAATGGCGGCTGTTGGAGCGGTCCTGAGGTCGGCGGTGTGTCGCGTAGTGGTGGTGGTGGGGTAGAGAGGGTTTTGTATTGGTCCATGAACGTGATGTACCGTTGAAGCGTCTCATTGTGCCGTTGTACTTTCTCACTGTCGCTTAACCCCGTTCTTTGTAAGATCTGTTGCATCTCTTCATCGAGGGTGTGTATGGTCTTCACCGTAGGTGGAACAGGGTAGGGCGATTGGAGGTTTTGAAGGAACCGTGGTTCGATGAGGACCATTTTTCTCGTGTGGTTCATTGTCAGCCGAAGAGTCCACCCAATACTGGACCCAACACGGAAGCGGCCAACGGTGCTAAGATGGCCCCGAGAAAGCCGCCTTTCTGTAACACCTTTTCTTTTGTGTTTGAGAGACTCGCTTCTGGACTAGGGTTCGGAGACCTGTCTTATGCTTGGCCAACTTGGTCTTCTGAGCCGGAGTCAGTGAAACGTTGCCTTTTAACAGGTTGTACCCGATCTCGCACAGACAGCGTAAAAGGTCAGGGTCCGCACCGCGTACAATGGTTCGGACCAACTCGGGTGGGGCCGTCTTCAATACACGGAGCGTCGGAGCGTGCTCCCGCACTCGCGCAGACATCATGTACAACTAATGCCAGAACCCACAACTCTGCTCTTTTTAGCTACCTCAGAGAACAGAGACAAAGTCAACCATGCTGTGGTATTAATTCTTTTTATTATCCCCATCATCAAACACACACACACTCCAGCTGGGGGAGCCACTGTGGGTGTGTTTACATTATTTTTGCATATACACGTGGTGGGCTTCCACCCAAACGGTGTGCGGCCGGGATACATCTGTCTCGCCAGGTGCAGCAGTTGAGTGGTATCTCTCGGGTTTTTGAAGACCACCAGGTAGTGGGCATTTAAGCGGATGTTCCGATGTTCTTTGTTTTTACTGAACAGATTCTGCACAATGTAGATGATGCTGAGCCGTCGATGATGGCTGCCTTTGGTAAAGAGTTGGGTGACCCGCGCATCCGTCTCCGCCATGAGATCATCCAGAACCACCAAGGTGTCGGGTTCCAAATCGGCCAGGTTGGGTAGGCCTTCCACGAACGTGATGTGGGGCATTGCTGCATACGCTTCCTGCCATTCTCCGTAACACCACACGACTCGGGCAATGGGTGGGGTGATCATGCTGTCGGCGTGTTGAAGGAGCTTCCTGACGAAGTGCGTTTTGCCGGAACCCGTCGGTCCTGCGATGAGGCAAGAGAAGGGATGCTGCCACCGAGGGTCCATGGTTCGAGGTGTATCCGCTGTCGTGGTAACCCGCTCTTGTAAATTTGGTACGAGTGAACTGGAATGGTGGTGGGTACAACGTCGGTCGTCGTTGTCTGTTCACTGTGAGGGATGAAATCCGGTGTGACGGAAACGGTGGCCCGATGCATCCAGTGTCCGGTGGACACTCGCGTCTAGACGTAAGTGTCCCAAGACACTAAGATCTGGATTTAATTGTCCGTCGGGCATTCAGGTCTGGATTTGGATGTCCTGGGACACCGGCTATCAGGAGACGTAAGTCCTAAGCTGGAGCCCAGTGTCCGCCTCGATTACTACTTCCGATTTTCCATCCAGTTTACACGTGAACATGTTTACCAGAGAGTAGTATAGAAAGGGGATTTACCGCGTTATTGACCTACTTCCGACAGGTGGCTCCAACAGATCATTTCCGTCTGACCTTTGTGAAGTCACTTCCGCTTCCGGTCATGTGACATAAAGTGACCTTTAACCCTGCGCATGATTTCCGCTATTGTGCGCATTTCCACTATGGTGTGCTTCCGATCACGTGACCGGAACCGAGAGTGACCTCACATAGGTCAGCCGAAAGTGACCTGCTCACGTCACCGGTTATGAGTAGGTCAATAACGCGCTAAGCCCCGCTCTCTCTGTCTCTCCCTCCTACCCATGAGGTGAGTGAGGACGAAAATGGAATGAAAAAAAAAACAATATAATTTTAACAGAAAATCTTGAAATTTATGCTAAGAAATAGCCAGGTAAGACTGCATCATATCTAAGGGCTTTTCCGCGTGATTTTTCGCCTCTTTGCTTGTCCGGTGGGAGCTTGTTCACTACATTGAAGACTACAACATATTGGCGAGCATACGTTACAACAAATCAAAACGAGAAATAATACGTTCTTCTGTTTCTATGAATGCAAGTCGCGATATGTAATTGTTCTATAAAGGTGTGGAAGCTGCCATTCAGCGGAGTAACTAGGCCACTATTTGTATTCTTTTAACGGCATATTCCGTGGGTCTTCCAAAGACCATTTCATGACCCCCCACTAAACTTTCTGCGCAATCTCCGGAATGAGAAAAAATTGAGAGCTGACACTCCGTCAATTTGTAGTTTATCATATTGGGGTCATTTGAAGCATATTTGCATAACCTCCCGAGCAGAGAATCACGGGTAATTTATCATGCATTTTTTGGAGAAAAAGTACATGAATAAAATTTTCGCAAAATTTGTTCAAAAAAATCGACCAAGAAAGGTATTTTTTTTAAATGACGTCACTTTGACGTCATCAAAGCGGCCATCTTGGATTTTTTTTTGCATTTTATTTTACAGGTTGACGGAAAGGTATAGTGTGGTAAGTTTCAGTTCCTTTATATCAACGGACAAGACCGGCCTGGACAGGTCCTAAACATCCCAGGCCAGATAAGGTTAACACAGAATTTCTTCAGATTTCTCGCATTCTAAATAACGGTGGAAACTTTTAATTCGCGAAGCAAAGCTAGCAACCGCAGTGTAAACGTTACTCCGCGGTTTGAAGGTTTACTCATTCATTCATTCATTCATTCGTTTATTCAGCAAGATAAATTAATTGTACAATTTATAGTTGTAAAAGGCAGTTGGCGGGAATAAAACCCCAGGGGGCTTGTTCTATCCCTGTAGTAAACAATTCGATTATACATACGAATATAAGTTAAAGAAGCTGGTGAATATTGATATGAATGTAAGCGGCGAGAACATTATATAAATAAAAACAAATACGTATCCTCGGACAATCAGCAAACTCGACGGTTTGAAGATTTACTCTGCGGTTTAAGCGGTGTAAACGTTTCCAAGAATTTTGTTTGGTTTTCGTTAAAAAAAACGATAAAGTCATTTATGACGACGTTACTAAAAATGACAAAAATGTAAAGAAAACATGTGATCAACTAAAATCTGTTTGCAGAAAATAGGCGAAAATCAAGAACATCCCCAATAAATGCAGAAAATGTAATAAAAAAATGTAAAAAAAATTGTATCGATGTCCCCTATGGGCCACCCTTATTCAATCTTGGATGGAATAGGCAAATATACCCGGCGTTTGTCACGAATACACCATTAGTTTACGAGCGCCTTAGGTTGAACTACCGGTAATGTATACATATTAACCATATATGAAGTCTACAAAATATATTAATTGCGGGTCACAATGACTCACTCTTCCCATTTCTATGTAAATGGGTGATACCAAAAAAAAGAATAGTATCTCGCTCAAAGATAAAACTCAAAATAAATATATTCACTTTCAATGATCAATACAACGGAATTTTGTTGGTATACTGCTACCTGATAATTCCTTTGAGCAGCTCGACGTATACGAAACGATTCTCTTGCTGACTTTGCCCGGCTTCGTACTTGCCGATATTGTTGGCCAAATATCGCAGAATATCGGCAGGATCTAAGGAAGACATGGGTCTGATTGTGGACAGGAAAATGTGGAGGTCAGCTTTTATACACACCTGGTCAGGTACACAGAAAAGAAAATTCCTTAAAAAATTAAGGAATATTCCCCGACTGTTACAACAGCGGAATATTCCTCAACATAACTAAGGAATATTCCTTACCATGTTAAGGAATTTCCTTAACATGCTACGGTATATTCCTTATTGAATTTTAAGGAATATTCCACCGGTGTAATTGTCGGGGAATATTCCTTAAATTTTAAGGAATTTTTTTCCAGTGTACTCAATACAATCCATTAATTTCTCAGATGTGCCATATGAATGCAGTAATCAGATGCATGTAGATCTCGTGGCAATATTTATTTTGCATTTATGTTACGTTTTATTTATTTGATTATTCTTTTAATGATACCAGATGCGCCCCTTTACGGTTAATGTGAAAACAAATTAAAACTTATATTTTATGGTATCCCCATACCAAATTACCGGATCCTACTTCAAGAACGGCGAGTCAGCTTGAAATGTCCGGACAGATCGTTCACGATATCCCGCATTCGGAAGATTTGGACCGAATATGAAAAGACCTTGAGCATTATATTTGCATATCGTAAATATTCTAATTTCGCCCCGACTATGCGAGAAGTCGTAAGTAGTACCAGCGGACAAGCGTAGTCATTTTAGAGTAACATAAATTATAACAGTGATAGACTCAATATTTACTGATGTCAGAAACGTGATATACATTTTCATTAGATATCTTAATATCTCGTGTTTCTTTCTGATTTCGCAACATTCACAAAATGATATGCGTGCGAAAATTAACCCACCGCGGAAAGAAGCATTCATTGTACTTATACACCGGGGGAGAAGATTTTCACCTGGGTGAAAACAGGATTTCACCTGGGTTAAAACAGGTTTCCACCAGGGAGATTGCATTTCGTAAACTAATAAACTGATTGTCTGTACAGTATACCTTTTAATGAAAACGTTCTGTGTCTGTGTTATTTCACTGAGTCTTGTTATGCTGGTCAAGAAGTCTGATCAACAAAACTTTTCAACACATTGCCCCTCCCCTTGTTAAATAACCTCGCATACCACGTGTCATCATTTGCATGTCGATATTGGCATTGACCAATGGTAGACTCCGTTATGTCAAGCTTTGCTTTGCACAAACCCGTCACGTGGAGAACGCACAAACAAGCATGCATGCGCGTCGTGGAAAATCATGGGTCAACATTTTATTTGCAGACGACGCGAATCTAACAAGGTTCTGTCGAAATAGCAAAAGCATGTCATCAGGAGTGATAGAAGGACTATAATGGGTATGTATTGTTGCCATGTATGCTATTTGTTTTTGGATCAGATGAGCTGTTTACAGGGCGGAGTCGTAATTTACGCGGTCGCCATATCGTGCGAGGTCAAAGCCTGTGTCGGTGTCACACTTGTAAATATGGTCAGGTTATATAACATTGTAGACCTAAAATAGATCTCTGTCCTTTGTGAGGACAGATTTAATACTAGGTCTGGTAAACATGTTGACAAACAACAAACAAACAAGTGTCGCACTCAGTCTCAACATAATGTTTTTGGAACTGCCCGATTCAAGTCGGAACTGTGTAAAGCCGACTTTCGCTTTCCCACGGTCTGTAACCCGGCCTTGCGAAGTTGCGTATCCCCTCCCCCACGCTGCACACGTGATGGCCACATTACCTGTATGATGTACACAGTCACGTTGGGGAGCACAAGTAAATATTCTCACCAGTAGAGTAGTTGACACTTGTCTGACAAGTTTTCAAGAGACACTGATTGCCATAAATTTAGATTTGGGGGAGTGAATATCTATACGCCTCATAAGAAAAAATTCAATGTTCCCATACACAGACTTGAAAAAAATGACATAGGCCATATGATAGGGGGGAGGGAGGTAATTATATATTTCTTATTTCTTGATACAAATAAACTTGCCGAATTTGAGATCAAACAGTTGTCAACATTTTGGAAGACATAAACTTTAGTCCGATCACAATTGAATTCCTTGTTTTCCATCAGTCACCCGTGAGTTATGCTGGAGTCAAACGAAATCCTTTAAATTTACGCAAAGCCGTAAGTTATTGCGTAACTTTAAGTCTACCCGAGAGTATTTTTAGCGTGAGCGCATCTTCGCTTGCATGTATTGTAACCATGCCTATAGTAGATTAATCTAAAGACGTAGTTGTCAAATTTTATATATCTTATAAAATGTACAATACTTTTGGAGTCTGAAAATGGTCGTTCTTTTACTTTTTCTCTCCCTAGCATACGATCTCTCAAAGACAATGTGCAGTATTTCGCACCTCCTTTTACAAAAGAGCGAATACAAGAGTTACGATCCTTAGCCTCAAACGCAGATTGCTCTGACGTGTAATTATCAAGGTTAAATATTTACAAAGTCCATTGTCGGCTATGATTATAGTCACTGGTCGAAACTTTGTATCCAATACTAATTAAACATAAATTCCAAGTGATATTTATTGCAGAGGCCAAAATCTGAAACTTACGCATTGCGTAAATGTTGATGTAATTACGTCTGCCTTGCGCCAGGTTCGTGAAACGCGTGGAGAGCTGGGCGTAGTGTGAGCGCAACGCAGGTGTAAGTCCAACGTCGATCGTAACTTACGCAAGTTTCGTGCAACGATCCTCAGGTTTGTAAAATTTGCAAGAGCTGTTGATCACTCTCCTAGATTTTGTATTGTACGAGTCATCACTGTACATGTATTGTAAGAGTCATCACTGTACATGTATTGTACGAGTCATCACTGTACATGTATTGTAAGAGTCATCACTGTACATGTATTGTAAGAGTCATCACTGTACATGTATTGTAAGAGTCATCACTGTACATGTATTGTACGAGTCATCACTGTACATGTATTGTAAGAGTCATCACTGTACATGTATTGTAAGAGTCATCACTGTACATGTATTGTAAGAGTCATCACTGTACATGTATTGTAAGTCATCACTGTACATGTATTGTAAGAGTCATCACTGTACATGTATTGTAAGAGTCATCACTGTACATGTATTGTAAGAGTCATCACTGTACATGTATTGTAAGTCATCACTGTACATGTATTGTACGAGTCATCACTGTACATGTATTGTACGAGTCATCACTGTACATGTATTGTACGAGTCATCACTGTACATGTATTGTAAGAGTCATCACTGTACATGTATTGTACGAGTCATCACTGTACATGTATTGTAAGAGTCATCACTGTACATGTATTGTAAGAGTCATCACTGTACATGTATTGTAAGTCATCACTGTACATGTATTGTAAGAGTCATCACTGTACACATGTATTGTAAGAGTCATCACTGTACATGTATTGTAAGAGTCATCACTGTACATGTATTGTACAGTCATCACTGTACATGTATTGTACGAGTCATCACTGTACATGTATTGTACGAGTCATCACTGTACATGTATTGTGCGGTCATCACTGTACATGTATTGTAAAGTCATCACTGTACATGAGTACTGTACATGTATTAGAGTCATCACTGTACATGTATTGTACGAGTCATCACTGTACATGTATTGTAAGAGTCATCACTGTACATGTATTGTAAGAGTCATCACTGTACATGTATTGTAAGAGTCATCACTGTATGTATTGTACGAGTCATCACTGTACATGTATTGTAAGTCATCACTGTACATGTATTGTAAGATCACTGTACATGTATTGTAAGTCATCACTGTACATGTATTGTAAGAGTCATCACTGTACATGTATTGTACGAGTCATCACTGTACATGTATTGTAAGAGTCATCACTGTACATGTATTGTAAGAGTCATCACTGTACATGTATTGTAAGTCATCACTGTACATGTATTGTAAGAGTCATCACTGTACATGTATTGTAAGAGTCATCACTGTACATGTATTGTAAGAGTCATCACTGTACATGTATTGTAAGAGTCATCACTGTACATGTATTGCGAGAGTTATTCACTCTTGTTTCTGTTACTCTTCAGTTGCATTTTCATTTTCCAGGAGAGTGATCAAAACACTCTTGGAGGGAAAGTTAGGTGAATGATGGGGAGGAAGGGTGTTCACTCTCCTTAGAAAAGAGAGATCAATGTTCCAACTTACTTTCTCACTTCTATTGAAACCACTGGCAAAATCTAGAGGACGTACAGTCCTGAGGTCAATCTGATGTCAGGCAATGATCCAGTTCTTCACATTTGCAAGGCTGTATATTATTTACAGGTAATACCTTCTGTTTGCAAATGCCTATTTACATGTAATTCCGAGACAAGAAATAGAACAACTTCAAAATTATTTGGATTTTCAGTGCAGTGAATTGAAACCTGTGTAAACGGACCATGCTTGGGACCAGATTATGTAGTGTCCGTTTTGACAGGATTGTGGTTTATCAAGGTTCAGAATACTTTAAATTTCAGTATTGGTACGGCCCGACCATGGATAATGTTGGTATTTAGAGGTTATTCGGTTTACACAGGTGTCAGCAATCACAGGTTAGGGTATTGTGAAAGCTACTATGCTACCGGTACCTATTTTCCAATTTTTTTTGCGGTATTGCCAATGTTGAAGCATATTTCCCAGTGCATCATTACAAACTGAATCATGCACATGCATGCTATGTTTTTCTGCACAATGGAGTCAGATGGTGTTACACTGACTTGTAGGAGGTTACACACACTGACATTGGGAGAATGGATTGAGGTGGTCATTAAATAATACTCTAAATAATACAGTCTGATATGACTTTTGATTACAGGTCTATGTTGAGAAACTCGTATTTAAATTTACATGCACAGACACCTGCTCAGTTCCATTTTAGAGTAGTCTTTTCATACATGTATATAATAATAATAATAAATTCTTTATTTCGAGAGGGTGACACAATCAGTTTACATAAACTGTTCTCCCTTGAGGCCCTCAGAAAAAAAAAAAAAAAAAAATATGCTGGGAAGGATTACATAGCTTTCAGGGGGGCATACATGTATTAAACTTTTGATGACTGATGTTCATGAGAAGTATTATATTACCCCAGCCACAAACTACCCTAGCTGTGATTTGTACTTGCACTACTGTGATCAAATGTTATCAAATTACATGTACATAGCGACATATACATGTACGATTGGGGAGCATTGAAACGATATTAATTTATTAAGATTGATTTCTGCCTGAAGACCTCCTTGTCACGCCAATTTGTGAATTGAAATTTCAGAATACAATGTACACAATGTACATGCAGGGATTCCGCCAGAAAAAAAAATCTGGGTCCGCAAATATGAGGGAGCGAAGCGACCAAGTCTGAGGGAGCGTAGCGACCGAAGGGGGAGAGTCCGAGAAGGGGGTTTCCCCACTCGCGGCAGCAGAAGATTTTTGATAATTGCCGTTTAAATTGATGGCCTGAGAGATGGCCTGAGAGAGGCTGCGTCTAGAGATGGATTTTATAATAAAGATTAACAGCAGGAACGTCTGTTTAAAGTCTATTTACACTCTTTGCTACGTATGTATTACCGCGATAATTTGAACTTGAAAGCAGAAATCTTCCGGGACGATCGCTAACCGAGTCGATACGCGGACGTGGTGGAGAGCACCACATGAACAGATTTTGATAGTGAGAGCTGAAAAACATCATGGCAAACAAAATTATGCCCTCAGATGATCTAATAATATACCCGAATGGTGACAGTTGTTAACTTGACCTTCCAGAGCTTCTACTTTCATTTCCGTGGCCTGCGCTGGAAGAGCAGAAATCTGGCTGGATGGACAGACTGTAGTCGCAGAATGTTAGCTGAAAATGGAGTGCTATCATACCTCGGGAAGCGGGAAATTTTCCACGTGCTTCAGAGAACCGTCAGGTCATTAATTCCGGCAATTGCCGTCTTTTCAAATGTGAATTTCCACATATGTTTTCATTGATATTCACGAAGGGAAGACTTGGAGGGATATAAAGTAACATTTTAAACCTTTAGCTACCACTTTACTTCATAACAAGCAGACCAAAAGGGGAATTTTTATTTCATTCAGTGGGGGGAATGGGTCCGTTGACGGACCCAAATAGACCCTAGCGGAATCCCTGACATGTATACATGTATGCTACATAAATTTGTTTGAGTTTGTCAAAGTAACAGATTTTAATCAGCTTCTTTAAAATTCAGAAAATAAACTGCAACTCTAAGCCCGGTGCACACGAGCGCATGAAATCGCAAGCAACAAGATATTTGGACGCCGGTGATTTTGGATCCTTGTTCTGCTTTGTCCGCACACGAGGCAACAGTTTTGCAACTCTGCATGAGCTAACATCACATGATATCCTCCTTGTTTTTGATTGGCTGAAGTTTGCGGCAACAGGATACAAAGTTTCCTGTTCACCGCACACGAGCAACTTCTGTCACTGGCGCAAATTTATCCGGATATTCTGTCGTCGAAATATTAAACACACTGAAACTTTGGATCCTGTTGCTTGTGACAAAATCTCCTGTTTTCGCTTCCCGCACATGGGACGATTTTCTAGATATTCAGTCGCACGCATTCAATTATCCTGTTGCTTGCGATTTCATGCGCTCGTGTGCGCCGGGCTTAATCAGTGTGGCACATACATGTACATGTATCAGTAACCAATACACCAAAGAAAATAGCATCCCTCTTTTAATATGTCACCCATTGAAGTATCAAAATGACCAACCAATACTTAAAATTGAAGCTATAAGAGTGAGAGAACAAGAAATAGTTCCATGGACACATTACTTTCGCTACCTCCTAAGCTACACAATTCTTAAAGGTTATACCAAATGACTCTACTACTTTGCATTAAAACATACCCAGTAGTGTTCCAAACAACAAATTAGTATTTTTTTCTTGAATAATGTCGTCGAAGTGGGTTTTAGGACACGAATAGCACACATGTGGGAGAAAACGTTTTGGAGCCATGACCTCTGGTGCATGACGTCACAACCTGATTACGATTGCGCCGTAAACGTCATAGTCTATGACGTCGGGCGTTGTTACGAAAGATTCACCCAACTGTGAGAGTTTTAGCGTGATGTCGCTGACATTTTGACGTCACAACAGGCATTTGAGCGATATCGATCAGGTTGTGACGTCACAGGTCAAGCGGTCACAGCTTTCGCCGTTTTGAAAGGGGCGTGAAATTGTCGCACTTTACTGCTGCTATTTCCAACCTTGGGCAGTTTGAAAACATACAAAAATGTCAAACGAATCTATATAATCACCTCTACAACAATTTAGCACAAAAAAGTAGCAGATTTTGAGACCATTTTGTATAACCTTTAATGTGACTTGGGCATTAAACCAAATGGTTCACCATGTTCACTTTACGTTGCAAGATGGGATGTAGCAGAGTACGTGTATGCACGATGACATCATTTACAGCCTGTGGGACAAGATACTGAACGTGCGTCATAATCATGTCAATCATGGCAGGGCTTCATTTATCAAATCTCATAAAGCGACCAGATATTTCTGGATTTGAAAAAAATTAAGAAGCCAGACTTAAACACGCACATGTTGTAACTTCAGGGCCCGAGAACATGGCAACTCCAAAATAACCCGGGAGGCATTGCCGATTGTCCACAGTTGGTACATGTAACAGATTTCCTAAATTTTGAAAATAAACATGCACATGATATTTCTGGAGGTACAAAATTCATTGACATGTAAAGTGGTCCATTGATCCATTTTGCCCCAATATAAAAAATAAATATGTACCAAGTACATGTACATAAATGCATTATTGCCACAGTGAGTGCATATGTTGAAGAAAAAAGGGGAGGTTACTCTGTACTGCATTAAGAAGTAATTTCCCCACAGTATAACATCCCCTGTATTACTGTACAATGATATAACGTGTGATGTCGAAGACCTTGACTTGGCCAGCTCTCTACATACATGTATCACTCTTTTGAAAATCAGGGTGCGAAATAGCCCTTTGCCCTGTTGCCTGGGGCAACCAAAATTTCCTTTGGGCAACCTATTAATTCCGCTTGAATTCCAATGCATTTGGATGTGTTGGTTGCCCGTACTTCCCCATGGGCAACTAGAATTTGTTTTCCTATTTCACACACTGAAAATACATGTAGTCCCATTGATATATTAAATTCAGAATACTTGACAGTATCAACTGCAATGTTTAATAGAGTCCAGGGGTAGAAACTATGAGACAGGTAGAAAAATAAGTTACATGTCTCGAGTGACAGGTAGCAAAAAAAAAAAAAGAAGGAATTTCACAGACTTTTAATTCATTTTGCTCAAAAAACTTCAAATTGAATGCTGGAAACTGTTAAAAGATTAATTAGGCAATTTGAGGTTATTTATGTTTTTGGGGTTTTTTTGCCACAAAGATAATATTTTCTACGTGTGATATCCAGATCTAGTCTGTTTGCTTCTATACTCATCAAGGAGAGCATTTGACTACTAGTCTGTCATTTTCTGACTGGCCTGTGAATGCATCCCAAACCCCATCTGTGCCACTGCCTCAAATATTTAGTGTTGACATCCTCAAAGCATTGCCCAAAAAGTAAGTTAATGTGATTATTTTTGTGAAATTTTCTATGATCTGATTAACAAGAGAAGTTCTAAGGATTGTTTGCTACATGTTTGCTATATTTGTTCTGTGGAACTTTGACTTGCACAGGTCGTTCAGCATGATCAGCTCCGCCTGAAAACACTTGAACTATACTTTGCAAGGCAAGGATATAAACACTCTGGATATATGACATTTCCCAAAATAGGCACATCCCCTGGGTAATTGGGCAGGGTCATGGCCTTAAGAACAGATCGGCCTGCAGATAAATGAAGTGTTGTCTCAATTAAACCACCTCATTAATTCCCAATTTCACCCGAAATTGATGGAAAATTGTCCCTGGAACTGAATAATTATGATACATGTACTCCAGGTTCACCGCTAGTTAAAATAGCAAAAGTTCAAGTCTCGGTTTCTTACAAATTAAAATGGTCATGAACCCTATACATGTATATGTGGTGGAAAAATTGTCAGCTGCAGGGCTCACTTTTAGAGCATGACCTGCAAAAAAAATGCCTTCAGAAAATTTGCAGGTCGAATCCGAGATGAACTGCAAATGCAAAAATTTGACCTGCATTTAATTCTTCAGGTGGCTGACATTCTGACTACCTGCCTCTACTTCTTGGACCACAGCTCAATAACGTACTTTACAGTTGTATTAATTTTCAGAATGTGACTGTGTGATTACGTAATTTTTCTTGATTATGTGTGCCACTTATCCATGCTTGTTGGAAATTTCTCATACATGTAGTTTATTTTGACGTCCGTACTTGGAACAAAGCAAGCAGTTCATTTCTGTCACAAAATCATGTCGGGTTTTTTTCTCTTTCTTTTCTCTCTCGTTTTTCATGGTATTGAGCCAATCATCGAACACCCACTATTGTACATGTACTGTCAATACTTTTGCCATATTTCACAAAATTAATTTCGTTATTTGACAGTCAAGTCTGTCAGTTCAATGCGGAAATAGAATTTCTTGAAACAGCAGCGCACACATGCGTAACGACAGTACAAGGAGACAACATTTTTTTATTTCAAAGTAGTAGTCTCTATCCTGAATATATATGAACAGCCATCAATCTTAATTTTGAGGTGCAATAACAAGACCACTACAATGTATTTTGTTTTGGAAATTTTTTGTTATATCTTTCGGAAATTCCATCGACAAAAATGATCCCCGAGTGCTGTAGATGAAAACAATATCTGACATGAAATTTATGACCTACAATTTGTGGGTTTTTTTGTTTTTTTTTACATGGCCTGCAACACCTCAAATTTGGCCTGCTTTTTACCCCTCGGCCATTTTGGCCTCGGTGTAGTGTCGTTGCCATGTACGTCCGTCCATCCGTCCGTACGTCCATTTTGGACTTGTCATTTCCCTTGATATTATTATATACTGTATCAAGATTTTATGACTGGTGAACTGGTCTCCCTTGTCATCTACATGTATTCGTTGGCTTTTTTTCTAGCAGACTGTGGATGGGATTTACACAATTGAAGTACCATTTCATGCAGGGCTGGTGTTAGTGACACTGTAACAATGTCTCAGGGGTTGAAATGTTTCCTAAAAATTTGTTGTCTCAGGTGACAAGTGATTTTTAGCTCGCCGTATACGAAGTAGGCGAGGTATTGGGAGAGAGAGGGGAAAAGTGGCGGTGTTGGTGTTGGTGTCGGTGTTGGTGTCGGTGTTGGTGTCCGGTTAGACTTTTATGTTTAGGCTGGACTTAGAAAGTTTTCTGGGTTAATCTTTTCTGTTTAGGCTGGACTTAGAATAATTTTGACTTCTTATTATGCATGAGATGCAGTGTACATTGTGTACACAGTCATACATACCAAATCACATACAGTATATTCCTTATAGTATTTACTAATAGTTTTTGACATTATTTTATTTCAGAAGTACAATATCAAAATAACTGGCGGGGGAATCCCGCAGTACGGTACCGAACCCCTGTTAGTTTTTAATTTCGTGTCGCCTTAAATGAAGGACGCCATTTCCTAAAATTTTATCAAATTCTCTTTGACCCTGAAGCTTTTGTACAACCATATCTGTGTCCACACATTTAACTTACTATATTAATTAAAAGTGAGTTTGAATCAGTTTGTGAGCTCAGTCTTTACCCGTGCACATTATTATGGAGCATTACAGTATGATTGGACACAGTTGTCATTGCGTTCTTTTATTTGCATACAAATGTGAAGGTTTACCACAGTGCAAGTGTCCCATTGCCTGTTGGAAATGATAGATTTAGTCCTACTTTTGCACTGTTATTAGCTTTGTTTGTTCACATATCATCACACAAAGTTACACCAAGAACGTGCTCAAAATTGCACACCTATTGTTCCTAACTACATGTATACATGAACATGTATTCATCAGATCTATGCAATGGGATGTGTAGGCTTACTTTTGGAAAAAATGTAATCTTTATTGGTAGTTATATAATATAGTTCCTCCTTCAATCCAACCTCAATATCACTAAATATAGAAATCATATTTCTTAATAAATTTATTATTTTAAATGATGTGCATTTGCCAATGATGTGTAACCTCAAATGATGTGCCATCCTTAAGGGCTCGATCTTTTTGCGAAGCTGCATATATCTCTTATATGTATTGTGATACTAACCTATTAGGTAGGAGATGCTGTGTACATTGTAGGTTTATACTTGGTGTAAGAATTACGCACAAGACAGAGCCTACAATAGCCTGTCTGAGCTCAACAATGCGTCTAGACGTGACCCTTTTCAGCTGCACAACAGCCTCAACAAAAGCCTCAACAATGCGTTCTTACACCGACCTGTTACATATACACAAACACGTCAAATCAACTACAATATATTCCTTTATAGTAATTACGGTTCTAATAGTTTAATGACATTATTTCATTTCAGAAGTACAATATTAAATATTAACCCCTGGTGGTTTGGAATTTTGTGTCGCCTTTAATGAAGAACACCATTTCCTTCAATTTTGGTATCGAATCCCATTCCTCATCATGATTTAACCTCAAGCTTTTGCACGAACCATATTTGTCCAGGCATTTCACACCCACATCTCAGACAAAATTTCAATTGTACATGCATTCATAATGACATGTATAAGCTTACTTTTGGAAAAAAAGGTAATCTTTATTTCAAGTTTTATAATATAGTTCATGTTTCAATCCAACTTCAGCATCACTGACGAAGAAGTCAAATTTTTATTGCAATATGTATTGTCATTGCCAGTGATGTGCAACCTGAAGGGCTCGATCTTTATGTGAAGCTGCATGTTATTGAATACCCAAAAGGCGAGCTGCCGGGTTACACATAACCCTTGTTATTTACTTGTCACCGCAAAAAAAAAGCATTTGTCAAATAGAAAAGTAGACAAGCATTATTTCAACCCGTGTTCTTGAATGCAGAGAGAGCGAGAGAGAGAATTAAGGTTTAACTGTTCTAGAATGTAACTCCATATATCAATGTCCTAGAATGTAACTCCATATACATGTATCAATGTCTTAGAATGTAACTTCATGTAAAGATATCCTAGAATATAACTCCATGGATGTAACAATGTCCTAGAATGTAACTCCATGTAATTTCCTAGAATGTAACTCTGTGTAGCAAAATCATAGAATGTAACTCCTTATAACATTGTCCTGGGATGTACATGTACTCCATGCAATAATGTCCTAGAATATAAGTCCACATAACAGTGTCTTCTGTCTTCACATAACAATGTCTTAGAATGTAACTCCATATAACAATGTCCTAGAATGTAACTCCATGTAACAATGTCCCAGTATGTAAAGTCCATGCAAAAAAGTTACATTGTCCTAGAATGTAACTTCACATAACAATGTTCAATATATATGTAACTCCACATAACAATAGAATGTAACTCCATGTAACAATGTCCTAGAATTTAACTTCATGTAATGTACTGGAATGTAACTCCATGTAACAATGTCTTAGAATGTAGAGTTCCATATGTCCTAGAATGTAACTCCATGTAACAATGATTTCATTTTGCTGAAGCGTAACAAAGTAACAATGTTGTTGCAGAAATGTTGTGATGCAACGTTGTCAGCATATAGATGTGTGGAGTTGCATGCTAGTTGCAGCAACATTGTAATTTTATAGCGTTAAAGGTCAACCCAAACGATCTGAGGTCAAAAATATAAAAAAATAGTCCTTTCGATTCTGAAAATAATGATATTTTTTTATAATTTTGTGCCGTCTGGTTGGCGAGATATTGCCGTTTGAAAGGTGAAAATCGCTCTCCTGTCAATTCCAGCTGTGACGTCACGGAGGGACAGCCGTCTTGTATTCTCTATGTTACAGCCGTATACCACAGTCATAATTAGCTGCTGATTTCTGGAGATTTTCGGAGTATCGGAGCATCATTTGTTAAATATTCCGCGATGTTGTGTAGTGGGAGGTTGCAGTTTTACTACAGATGACGGTGTTAGTATTCATTTGTGGCCTAAAGACGAGAAAATCGCTGCAAATTGGACGAAAACACGAGGGTGTGGAAAGAGGGTCCGAGCCGGTACTAGTAAAATTTGCTCGGCACATTTTGACAGAAAGACATCATTCGAGGACCTCTACAGCGTAGCAGTTGACTTCGGGTACAAACCAAAACTAAAGAGAACAGCTATTCCAACTATCAAACCTAAGAACAATCAGAATGTGACGGCAAAGAAATCGGACAAGGAGAATCTACCACAGATATCGGATAAACGAAACTTTCCTGCAAGCGAGGCCTCGGGCAGGGAGACAGCTGTACATGCCCTGCTCGCTCTCTCGCCCCCGATGAACACCCAGAATGCTATCCATGATGTGGCATTTGTTGCTTGAGCACCTACAAGTTAGACTGGATGAGTCTCTATTTCATATGTACTGTTTGATAATAATAAAATGATCTTTCTTAAATATGTATACGTTTGATAAGTAAATAAATAAAAAAAAATATATATATATATATAAAAAAAAATGAACAAAATTATTTCAAGTATTTCTTAATAGGCAGAGCAGAGACCCTATAATAAAGGAGACTGGTGAGCGGCTTAAGATCAAAAGTTCAAAGGTGTGAATCGCTCGGATGTTCCTTGCGGATCACGTGACCTCGAGCGGGAGACTTGAGAGAAAATTTCCCCAGATTGACGCCATTTTGTTTTTCGTTGAATATACTTCTTGCAATTTCTGGATTATTTTGAGGCTCACAGTTACAGTTCGTGTCTTTTATTCTTGAAACAGGATAAGTAACATATTTATATACTTATTTCTGTCAACTTTATGCTGATATTTTCAAGATATCGTGAGAAATATTCTTTCAAATTTCGTTGATTGTCGGTGCGAATTATCCGCCGGGATAGCTGGAGGGAAAATAGGACGATAGCAATTTGTACAACCAGTTTGTGTACACACGAAACAAGATATCTTGACAAAAAAGATATTTTTTATGTTGTTGGGTTATATTCTTTCGTCTCTTGCATATTTCTTGACAATGTGTTACTATTTTGGATAGGAAATAATTGCATTTACGGCTGTCGAAAAATATGTATTTTTTTCTAATTATTGGACAAATACATGTATGCAACCGATTGTAGCGTTTGACATCATTTTTTATGACCAATGGAAATTACTGTGTAAATCATAAGTAGTTCGAAAACTGCTATGTGAAGTTGAAATGCGACTTTGTTCAGGTGAAATGATGGAAAAAAATCTTTGAAAAATGAACAAAACGGCGATTTGGCAGCGATTTGGCTGACTACGACTCGCAATATACCCTTTCGCCTGAAGCGAAGCGCTTCGCCAGGCGAGGTTAGTGATACGCCTGGCCGTGCATTGGCTTGTCACATCTGCATGTGTTGTTTTAGCAAGCGTCAGCTAATCAACAAGTGTCTGATTCTTATCACCGCTTATCTTGGCGCAAGGAACATACTTTCAAAGACACTAAGCCGCTCACCAGTCCCTGTATTATAGGGTCTCTGGGCAGAGTTACTTCCTTTTGTCTCCCCTTTAAAATACATTACGAAACAGGGGCTGGGTCTAGTCTACCTACAAGTGTGAGAGTGCATGTAGATCAGAAAACGACAAAGCCGTACAGTGATCAGGCAAACCGGTCACCTTTTATTGGGGTTTTTACCCCTCGGCCAACTTTGGCCTAGGGGTATTGTCGTCATCATGTACGACTGTCCGTCCGTCCGTTCGTTACCGCTATTTATCTTCATGTAAATCAGAAGCCTATCGAAAATGAGTCATCTCGGACAATATTTTGCAGAGTTATGCCCCTTTTTACAAATAAAAATCCATTTATGATTTGTTATTGTGATAATTTCAGAACCGTTCCATATACAACATCCTAACGTGATACAGTTGTTTCTCTTGACCTGAACTAGATGCCTATCGAAAATGAGTCGTGTCAGAAAGTATTTTGCAGAGTTATGCCCCTTGTCTAATAAAATCCACTAATTCCTATGTTAAGTTTGCATATAATTTCTATATCATGTTTGTATACTATCACATTTATTTATTGATTGGATGACTGATTTATTGATTTATTCTCTTACACAATGCGAAGAATGCCTGCAAATCTGTTTTGAAAATGACACTAGATGCCTATCAAAAATGAGTCGTGTCAGAAAGTATGCCCCTTGTCTAACAAAATCCACTAATTCCTATGTTAAGTTTGCATATTATTTCTATATCATGTTAGTATACTATCACATTTATTTATTGATTGGATGACTGATTTATTGATTTATTCTCTTAGACAATGCGAAGAATGCTTGCAAATCTGTTTTATCAGTAATTATAATAAACAAAATTTATTCACAACATGATTTGTAGTTTTACTTTTTTGTTTTGCTAACAACCTAACCTAACAACACTTTTTAGTTGCCACACGTCATTTTATATTCCCACCCAAATTTGGCTCTCTTCTAATGATTTCCATTTCAGCAATTTTAGTTGTGTTTACCAAGATATGACAAACGTATATCTATAGTGTATGTATTTATTCCAGAAACAAATTAATTTAAGGGGAGGAAAACTTTTTTTTTTTTCAAAGAAAGTACACTTACAATACCAGGGGTAAATATTCTTCCCACAAGCCAATCAATTGGTAGAGACACCCTTACATTATAATAGCTGGGGTTCAGAGCCGAGGGGTTTTGATAGCGCAGCTTCATGTTTCTGAACACCTATTGGTTGTGAACACCAATTGGAGTGAATGGCTGTAGATACAGAAGTGATAATAATACTTTCATAATCCTTTGACATTTGAGATTGTGGGAATATCATTCGATTTCAATTTAATTGAAGTAATTTGTCGAAAATTGAGCAAATGTGAATGCCGATCCATCACGTCGTTTCGACATCCACTCACCACGGCTTACTTTTTGCCATGAATGTCCAAAGGTTTTTATCAAACAATATAATTCTGAAATTGGAATTTCATGGGGATTATGGGAAAACAAATAGAATTCAAATCGGATGTATATCAGTAGAGTTATCAACAGTTTACTGTCCATTCTGTCGAATCCCGGAGTTTATCCCTTCGAAAAGGCCGTCTCGGCCAGTAACAACAACAACAACACAAACGTGCTCATTCTTTACATCACCGAATCATTCTACATTCAATACAGTTTGAAATATATGAACATTTGGTCTTATAGATGATGATAATAAAGTTTCCAGTCAAGTTGCAAACCAATCTGTATTCAACAAATGACCTCTCCGAATTCTGTCGTCGTCGAGTTCCACGTTGTCAGAATGGTTGTCAGAGTCGGAGCCGTACGGCTCAAATTGATAGGGCTGAATTTCGTCGTTCGTCTTCAAACAACTGTTATTTTGCCCGTCATCATCCTCCTCTATGTCTATTTCATCTTCTTGGCAAAAAATATTTCCATCTGAGGAGCTGATATCGCTCGAATCGACATCTGAATCGGAGCTCTGACTGCACTCGCTTTCCATGTTATCCGCTATTGTTTCTCAGGCAATTGCCCTGCGTGACGTCATCAACCCAGCTGTGAAAGTGTGAAAAAGCCCACTTTGCTCCCATATTACATGTGTTTCTGATCGGATTAGAATTTTTTCAATATTTTTGTCATACAAAGTGAAGTATGAACTATGATTTTTAAGGATTTTTAGACAAAAAAAAAATCCGTTTGGGTTGACCTTTAATACATGAATTGCAAAACATTCATACAGCCTTTCATTCCATTTTGTGTCTACATTGTGTGAACATATGATATTATAAATGTGTGGAGTTGGATGATGGTTGCTGTAATATTAATTGTCAAATAATGTCCTGATGAAGCGCAAACAGAGGAGTCGAACATGCTACATCTCCTTCGAGACATTCATGGAGAAACCTCTCTGGCAAAATTTGGTAGGGACCATGTCATCTGTAGTGACTAGTGTCTGCAAACCTGTTGAGACATGTAAGTTTTTATTATATTTCCCCTGGTATTAAAGTGCAGCTTTAATACTGTCAGCCAATTTACATGTAAGTGATACAGGTCTGCCCTCTGCCAAGACAGAAGTCTCACACCTGTTGTGGTTTACAGAGAAGCAGTTGTGCAGAGGGCTTGATCTTTGTGTTTAATCTGTCAAGATTTGTCTTGGCCTTGGGTATTTACTGTTCGTGGCCTCAGGGGCTGATTTGAAGCATTTTGTGTAGAGATTCCGCATGATCTGTTTGTAAGAGGGTTAGAGTATTGGCTAGCACTGTTTGAACGACAGAATTTCTGACACACTGTCTGTTCCTATTAGTACATGTACATGTACGTCATTCCACGAGCAGAACACATACACGAAAATCTGTTAGAACCTTCTTAACTTGAGGTGATTATCGTGAAATAATCTGCATAAACTTGATTTTTTGTTTGAAAATTATTATACATGCATGGGATATTAACAAAAAATGTATTTAACTTTATTATCTTGGCTGCTTTTTTCTGCTTTTTTCCCCCCAAAAATATTCTAGTATCTATCTTCAATAGCATAGTTCTGTTGATGGACTAGATGTGTTTTATTTCAAAGTTGGGACTCTGGGAGTAAGTGCCGACATAAATTGTATTCTTGAAGAGTTACATTAATACGTAGACTATGCGTTACCCAACTGTTGATCCTTGTGGTTCAAAAGGCAACCTGCCCAATGGAAAACATGGAATAACATGCACAACTGCGGATGTTGAGATAAGTCTGAGTACAACTGCATGTATGGAAGCGAGTACAACTGCACTGGGATCAAATGAAAGTGATGTAATTACTTCCTGGTTGAAGCTTCATATTATTATTGTCAGTAAGTTTCTATATTATTTTAATAGATTCATAACTGATTATTTGGCCTGATGTACATGTATTGCCTGCCAATGAGTGAATATTGCATCTGAAGTGATTTTTGTGGGAGAATGAATTGCTCCTCAGTCAGGATTCACAAACATGACCCTGTCTAAATGCACTGATGGTCTACCCACTGAGCTATGACAGCCCAAATACATGTATTAATGGAATCTGTCTCAAGCTCTCACGCAGCTATCAAAACCTCACGCATCTGGACATTTTCATGAAATTATTTCTAAAATAATCAAGAATCGTTCAAAATTGTTCCAGTTTGCAGAAAAAGGATTCAGTAATTTTCAAAATTTTCTTAGACTTGGTCATAAAATATCGATTTATAGCATCTGTGAAGGGTGAAATGTATAATATATGAAACACAAATGCGAAAAATTGTATGAAATGATGCCTAGAAATTCGCATGGGGGGGGGGGCTCGTATCCGCTGAACTGATATACTCAAATCTCACGCATTGGCAAAATTATAAATTGTGAGGTCTGATGATGATCGATTTCGATGAATACGATCCAGAGTTGTTATCCCTTAACTGAATTGGTGCCATTTAAGCTGAATATTTGATTCTGTAAATCTATCCAGGATCTGAACTTTTGAATTTGCTGAATGGAGCATATGGTACATGTACATGTAAAAGGTGTTAAAAATGTCCAGGAAAATTCAGTTAAATGTTCTAGAAAAAGGTTGTATGGACCTGGAAAAATCCTGGAATTTTATCTTTCACAAAGATATAACCCTGATATATGTATACAAGCTGACAGATGAACTGTTAATTGGAGCAGGCATTGATGATAAAAGAAAATTTAATTTTAATGAGCCTAATCTTGTATCAATTAACATGTTTTATAACACAAAAACATGTTGAAGCATGTTGATTTGTGTTAAGCAGGTCATGCTAAAGAACATATTATTAACAATAGCTTTCCAAATAAGTATTCAAATATTTACTATTACGTTTGTACTTGTATAAATGTATGTATTTCTGAAAAGACACAGCTTAACATATGCTTAAATGGGTTCGATTAAGCGAAATGATTTTTACCCCTCGAACATTTTGGCCTCGGGGTATTGTCGTTGCCATGTACGTCTGTCCGTCCGTTACCACATTTTAGGCAAAACCGCTTGAGACACAACCACCAAATTTTCAACACTTATTTATCTAATGCTAAGTCAGATGCCTATCGAAAGTGGCTCCCCTCGGCCCATATCCTACAGAGTTCTGCCCCTTTACACTTATATTAATTTCTATTTCTGTCCTATATGCCTGAATGTAACCAGTTATATCTCCAGAACTGTGTTCGGTATAGCTACTATATTTTGGAAACTTATTTATATTGTTCTATTCTACAAGCCAACAAAGGATTACTCGCCTCGGCTTATGGAGTTATGCCCCTTTCGGATGTAATAATCTCCGATTTTGTTATCTGTAGCTGAATGTACAAGTTATATCTGCAGATCCGTGTTCGGTACATCCTATTATACCCCCCGTACACGTAGTGTAGGGGGGGTATACTAGTTTCAGCTTTTCCGTCCGTCCATCTGTCCGTCCGTCCATCTGTCCGTCCGTCCGTCCGTCCATCCGTCTGACCGTAACATTTCGTTTCCGGAGCATAACTTGACAACCGCTACTCGGATTCCTCTCAAATTTGGTATGCAGCTACCATACCATGAGACCTCGCTTGGGATTGCGTTTGGCGCATGTGCGTCTACAGGGGCGCCACCTGGGGTCAAAAGTTTCTCATGTCAGTCCGTAACATTTCGTTTCCGGAGCATAACTTGACAACCGCTACTTGGATTCCTCTCAAATTTGGTATGCAGCTGCCATACCATGAGACCTCGCTTGGGATTGCGTTTGGCGCATGTGCGTCTACAGGTGGCGCCAACTAGGGTCAAAAGTGTCTCATGTCAGTCCGTAACATTTCGTTTCCGGAGCATAACTTGACAACCGCTACTTGGATTCCTCTCAAATTTGGTATGTAGCTACCTTACCATGAGACCTCACTTGGGATTGCGTTTGTGCCTCTACATCTCAAGGAGGCACCACCTATAGGTCAAGTTTCTCTGTCTCAGTCATGCTATTTGTTTCAAAGACACTGCTGCTCTTAGCCACACCAGATTCCCTTAAATTGGTATCTCCCAGCTGCCATACCATGAGACCTCGCTTTGGATTGCATTTGGCGCATGTGCATCTAGAGGTGGCGCCACCTAGGGTCAAAAGTTTCTCATGTCAGTCCGTAACATTTCGTTTCCAGAGCATAACTTGACAACCGCTACTTGGATTCCTCTCAAATTTAGTATGTAGCTACCTTACCATGAGACCTCGCTTGGGATTGCGTTTGGCGCATGTGCATCTATAGGTGGCACCACCTAGGGTCAAAATATTCTGTTGTCGGTCCGTAACATTTCGTTTCCGGAGCATAACTTGACAACAGCTAATTGGATTCCTCTCAGATTTGTTATGTAGCTACCTTACCATGAGACCTCGCTTGGGATTGCGTTTGGCGCATGTGCGTCTACAGGTGGCGCCACCTATGGGCAGAATTTTCTCAGTTGGTCCGTAACATTCCATTTCTGGAGCATAACTTGACAATGGCTGATTAGATTCTTCTCAAATTTTGTATGTAGCTGCCATACCATGAAACCTAGCTCGGGATGTCGCATATGCGTCTACAGGTAGTAAGTTTAATATTTCACTTCCCATTCACTTCCTTTTCCTCTTCAATTTGGTTATCCAGATGACAGTAATTCGCCTATCTGTTGCAACGGCCCATTTCAAGTCTACACGGTTCTAGTGGTAACAACAGTTAGGTAAAACACTATATGCCTGCATAACCCCATTCCCAACAATCATTATTAACATCAATTTTCAGAACAATCCATTAAACTCATCTGAGTATCATCACGACACATGCATAGACAATCCGTTAACCACATTCCAACCGAGCGAGGTCTCATTGTCAAGTAGTTACCAGGGCTCAAATTGGCGGCCTGCAAATTGCAATTTGCAGGCCAAATTTGAGGTGTTGCAGGCCATGTGAAAATTCGCCTGCAAAAAAGAAAAAAAAAAAAAAAATTGCAGGTCATAATTTCTGTGGCAGAAATTGTTATTATCTTCTGTTCAGTGGATATTCTGGAGATCATTTTCGTCGACGGCATGTTCAAAAGGTAGAAAACTTTTCATCTTTTTCAACACAAAATACATCGTCGTGGTCGAGTTCAGATCGATGGCAAAAGTAAATATGTTCAGGGGAGTCTACTCGCGCATTACTTGGAAATAGAGAACTGTTGTCTCCCTTTACTGTCCTTACGCATGCGTGCGCCGCTGTTATAGGAATCCTATTTCCGTTCGTTTGTTGCTGAGAGACTGGCCAAAATGAACTGACAGATTAATTTGCCGGGCTGCCAAATAATGAAATAAATTGTGTGACTGATGGCAAAAGTATCAACTGTACGATCGTGGGGGTTTAACGACTGGCTCAACATTACGAAAAAGGAGAAAAAAAACGGACATGATATTGTGACAGAAATGAACTGCTCGCTGTGTTCGAAGTACGAACGGCAAATTCAAACGGTGAGAAATTTTCAACAAGTTTGGATTAGCGGCACTCGTACAATCAAAAAAGATTGCGTGATCACACATTCGAAGGCAGAACCACATAAACGGGTGGTCCATCAAAGAATTTCGAAAATCTTATTAAAAAAATGCAGGTCAAATTTTGCAATTGCAGGTCATCTTGGATTTGACCTGCAAATTTTTTGGAAGGGGTTTTTTTTTGCAGGTCATCTCTCATGCTCTAAAGCGAGCCCTGCCCTTACTGTCCAGAAGTGTCTTTGAAGTAACTTTGAAGTAACTTTGAAGTGTGGCCATATTTCAACCTTGAAGTGCAAGGCTCAGAGTCAGAAGTGTGCTTGCAGTGTGGGTATTGTTTTGTAGGAATGCCATATAAGGGCATTGAAGTCACAATGAAGTCACTTAGAAGTGTGCCTCAAATATTTTAATTAGGTACTGCAAAGGCACTTCATAGACACTTCCACAGAAGGGTAACCTTCATAGGCACTTCTGAAGTGTTCTTGAAGTACCTAATTAGAATATTTGAGGCACTTCA
>JAVTVY010034001.1:0-15053 GCA_036873755.1 Hanleya hanleyi
CTCGCTTGGAATGGTGCGGTAATAGAATGCGTTGCCCTTTACAGTCCCATGTATTTGGAATAAAGGCCCCTTAGATCAAATAGCGACAGAGCCTGAGTACATGTATAAACTCCGCACGGCCTCTTGACGACGAGTATCAAAAGCAGAAACACGGGAAGAACAAAACAAAAATGGAATATCTTAATCATGTAGAATAATATATGGTGTTGAAGTAGTCGACGACCGATATAAATTCCCGACTTAGTCCCCCTGGTCCTAACTAGGGTCTATTACCGATGACGAGCTATATCTTGCATCTTATACCGGTAAATTTTAACGAAAGAATATTTTCTCGGAATTTTCTTGGGTTGAAAAAGTGCAAGCGGATAATTTCTAGCAAGCCAGTAGCCTCTACCCGTCGAGTATTGTATCGCAAGGATAAAAATCCGTAGCCATTCCATCGCGTCCGCTCTGTTTTACGAATCAGGCTTTGAAAATGTAACTGAATATCGGTTGTCATGTTCAATATGACATAGCTGTAACTGGAGGTGAAATTTCCTTCAGTAAATGAGTTCAGTGAATATCTACACAAACTAAATGTACCAGCCCTTCGATTTGATCCTATGTTACCCAATCCTCCCTATGGAAATTTCCATGATTGAAATAGTTTATAAATAAATAAATACTATCTGCGTGGAATGCGATTCAAGAAAGGTTTTTTTAATATGTTTAAAGCGGTGTGAAATGTGAGAAGAAGAATTGTTCCTGAACACATCCACGTTTAACCCGACATCTGCCCGATAATGTAATACGTGTACACATGCTATACGCTCAGAGCAGTGTTTCGGATATTTTCGGGCTATATCTATGATATATAAACATATCCCAGGCATATCTTCATCAGGGGGGGCCGTAGAAAACTCAAATTTCAATATGTGACCTAGACCGTATGCTTACTTCCGTACACCGCGCCTAATCCGTTGTAAGAGCTAAAAGCGCCCCCTCAAAGCTGAAAGGGTATAACAGAAAAGAAAAAAAACCCTATGAGGTATCGGGCGTGTAAAATGTCGAAGACCTGTCTATTAACGCTCAATTAAAATGGACTTTGTTCTATAGGATAATAAAACAGATCTCGACAGTTGTTCAGTCGGGAGTATATGCTACCTATCGGCGAAAAGATACACGTGTCTGGGAATCTGACATTGTAGACCTCTGTATTTGTCGGACCATGATATGGAATGGCCGCGAAATCTAAAATTATAACCCCGTGTACGTCTCTGCATGGCGTGTGTATACACCCCTTCGCCTCGTATCCTTTCTTGGATAGATAAGAAAAAGCATCAGTACCTCTAATTAAGCCCGTGAGGACTCATTTCGGTTTCATTTTCAGTAAGGAAAAAATATTTCGCCATGACTTAAGCTCCACAACTAACAATATTTATTATTTAGGAAAATGTTGAAGCACTTCCACTCGGACTGCGAGGCAAAAGTAATTGCGAATTAGAAAGATTTATGTTTTTTTCGCGATAGATGAACAGAGTGCGTCGCTTCTGTAAACGAAGCCATAACAAAGACAGCAATGTTGGTTGTTCTTTGCTTACTCAGTCAGACAAATCATGAAAGTTAAGAAAAACAAAATTCAAATAGCGTGACAATCCGATAAATCCGACAGCAAAAGCCTTCTCGTCCTTTCCATTCAAACTTCAACAGTAGTGTATAAAGGCGAAATTTCGTAGCACTTCTGTTGATACGAAGGGAAAATGGACGGAGGAAAAAGAGAAGAAAAATGGGAGATGTTTGACCTATGATATTTGACCTCGGGTTATTCTGTCCACGTGGAGAAAGGACTTCGGTCAAGTGATGGGCTGTGTGAATGAAAAAATTATGAATTTTCCCGGATCGCTAAAAAGCGGAAAGAACAGGGGAAATTTCACTCAACTAGCTCTAGGTGGGGCAACATTGATCCTAATGGTCGGGAAGGCTCTCGACGTGAAAGCAGAGCGAGTTTTAAAGAACGTCATCGACGTCCAATTATATTAGCATCGGATTCTGCATAGCTACGAAATAATAGACATCAGACTTATTCTCTCGAAAGAGAAACGATCAACACTCTGGAATAACGTCAGGGAATATAGGAACACTATTCTCTACCCGCCGACAACACCAGTCCTAAGGCGGTAACGCCAGTTAACGCTCGCCACCGTTAATATGAACGCCCGTTAACGCACGCCAACGCACGCCAACGCCCGTCGACGAGAGAGAGAGAGAGAGAGAGAGAGAGAGAGAGAGAGCTCGCGTTTCGTGAATGTTACCGCGCCGGATGTTACATCATACCTATATGATCGGTGAGCCGTTATGGGCATGTTATGGTCATTAAACTACAGAGTGACATTAGTCTGAAGCCCCTCTTATCAGTGTACGATGCAAAAAACCCTCAATGTCGTACTTCAGCATCATTTCGGCCATCTTCGTCATCTTTTCGTTTTCTCAGTGTTCAATGAGAACCCATCGTTGATACGTTATACGTCAGAAGCACCGTCGTATATTTCCGTCATTTTTCTCCTTTATCTTTGTCCGAAAATAAGCAGTCATAGTTATGCGTCAGACTCGCTTTCTGTCAGTGCGGGATAGTCCAATGGCAGCATGTCCTTGAACAGCTGTTTTCGCATTTTGACAGCGTTTTTCAGAGCCTCCCTGGGGGGTAAATCCATATCTTCTTCCAAGTAGCGCTTCGTTTTCATGATGGACCTATGATTATGATCTCTCTTCATTTCAATAGGAAATAAGTTATACTGTTCGTAGAGGGTCATAGCAGATTTTCTTATTCGAGGTAGCATGTCGATGTACGCCCGCTGTATTGCCTCTTCGTCCGGTCCCTCTGCCTCGATAGTCTCGGCGTGTGCATCAATAGCCTCATTCACAATGAGATCCCAAAATGACGGTTCGTTGCTGACCATATCTGAATCGTTCTCGCCTTCGCCGGTCGAGCTATCATTGTCCGCGTGGGAGGATGAGCTCCCATCCTGGGACGACCGAACACTGTCGGCGTCAGAGGGCGAACATTCATTATCCGTACCAGGTGACAACACCTCATTATCCGTACCAGGTGACAACACCTCATTATCCGTACCGGCGGACAGGCCCTCAGTTTCCCCTTCAGCCTCTTCATATCCGTGAATATTTCTCTTGTGTCTCAGCATATCGTAGTACCTGGTGAACTTCCTATCACAAATAGAGCAAGTCATGTTGCCGTGTTGAACGACACTGGAGAACTGCATTAGTCTTCAAACAGCGTTGCTTATATGGATGGGCATCAAAGAGAGAGGAATTTCGGCGTTAAAGAATTTGAGCGCATGCGCACTCGTCAGGAAGGGCGGTTGGACGATCGGTTATGCGTTATGGCTTTATGTTAGGGCGTTAATGCGTTCAGATAGAACCTTAAGCTCTTGAGACGGCGTTAATGGGCGTTCAGATGAAGGGTGGCGTACGTTAACGGGCGTTAACGCCCGTCTTAACGTCCGCCAACGCCCGTCTTAACGCCCACCAACCCCCGTTGACGAGAAAGAGAGGAAGAGAGAGAGAGGGGGGGGGAAAGAGAGAGACCTAGGCGTCGACGGGGGTTGGCGGGCGTTAAAACGGGCGTTGGCGGACGTTAAGACGGGCGTTAACGCCCGTTAACGTACGCCACCCTTCATCTGAACGCCCATTAACGCCGTCTCAAGAGCTTAAGGTTCTATCTGAACGCATTAACGCCCTAACATAAAGCCATAACGCATAACCGATCGTCCAACCGCCCTTCCTGACGAGTGCGCATGCGCTCAAATTCTTTAACGCCGAAATTCCTCTCTCTTTGATGCCCATCCATATAAGCAACGCTGTCTGAAGACTAACGCAGTTCTCCGGTGTCGTTCAACACGGCAACATGACTTGCTCTATTTGTGATCGGAAGTTCACCAGGTACTACGATATGCTGAGACAGAAGAGAAATATTCACGGATATGAAGAGGCTGAAGGGGAAACTGAGGGCCTGTCCGCCGGTACGGATAATGAGGTGTTGTCACCTGGTACGGATAATGAGGTGTTGTCACCTGGTACGGATAATGAATGTTCGCCCTCTGACGCCGACAGTGTTCGGTCGTCCCAGGATGGGAGCTCATCCTCCCACGCGGACAATGATAGCTCGACCGGCGAAGGCGAGAACGATTCAGATATGGTCAGCAACGAACCGTCATTTTGGGATCTCATTGTGAATGAGGCTATTGATGCACACGCCGAGACTATCGAGGCAGAGGGACCGGACGAAGAGGCAATACAGCGGGCGTACATCGACATGCTACCTCGAATAAGAAAATCTGCTATGACCCTCTACGAACAGTATAACTTATTTCCTATTGAAATGAAGAGAGATCATAATCATAGGTCCATCATGAAAACGAAGCGCTACTTGGAAGAAGATATGGATTTACCCCCCAGGGAGGCTCTGAAAAACGCTGTCAAAATGCGAAAACAGCTGTTCAAGGACATGCTGCCATTGGACTATCCCGCACTGACAGAAAGCGAGTCTGACGCATAACTATGACTGCTTATTTTCGGACAAAGATAAAGGAGAAAAATGACGGAAATATACGACGGTGCTTCTGACGTATAACGTATCAACGATGGGTTCTCATTGAACACTGAGAAAACGAAAAGATGACGAAGATGGCCGAAATGATGCTGAAGTACGACATTGAGGGTTTTTTGCATCGTACACTGATAAGAGGGGCTTCAGACTAATGTCACTCTGTAGTTTAATGACCATAACATGCCCATAACGGCTCACCGATCATATAGGTATGATGTAACATCCGGCGCGGTAACATTCACGAAACGCGAGCTCTCTCTCTCTCTCTCTCTCTCTCTCTCTCTCTCTCGTCGACGGGCGTTGGCGTGCGTTGGCGTGCGTTAACGGGCGTTCATATTAACGGTGGCGAGCGTTAACTGGCGTTACCGCCTTAGGACTGGTGTTGTCGGCGGGTAGAGAATAGTGTTCCTATATTCCCTGACGTTATTCCAGAGTGTTGATCGTTTCTCTTTCGAGAGAATAAGTCTGATGTCTATTATTTCGTAGCTATGCAGAATCCGATGCTAATATAATTGGACGTCGATGACGTTCTTTAAAACTCGCTCTGCTTTCACGTCGAGAGCCTTCCCGACCATTAGGATCAATGTTGCCCCACCTAGAGCTAGTTGAGTGAAATTTCCCCTGTTCTTTCCGCTTTTTAGCGATCCGGGAAAATTCATAATTTTTTCATTCACACAGCCCATCACTTGACCGAAGTCCTTTCTCCACGTGGACAGAGTAACCCGAGGTCAAATATCATAGGTCAAACATCTCCCATTTTTCTTCTCTTTTTCCTCCGTCCATTTTCCCTTCGTATCAACAGAAGTGCTACGAAATTTCGCCTTTATACACTACTGTTGAAGTTTGAATGGAAAGGACGAGAAGGCTTTTGCTGTCGGATTTATCGGATTGTCACGCTATTTGAATTTTGTTTTTCTTAACTTTCATGATTTGTCTGACTGAGTAAGCAAAGAACAACCAACATTGCTGTCTTTGTTATGGCTTCGTTTACAGAAGCGACGCACTCTGTTCATCTATCGCGAAAAAAACATAAATCTTTCTAATTCGCAATTACTTTTGCCTCGCAGTCCGAGTGGAAGTGCTTCAACATTTTCCTAAATAATAAATATTGTTAGTTGTGGAGCTTAAGTCATGGCGAAATATTTTTTCCTTACTGAAAATGAAACCGAAATGAGTCCTCACGGGCTTAATTAGAGGTACTGATGCTTTTTCTTATCTATCCAAGAAAGGATACGAGGCGAAGAGGTGTATACACACGCCATGCAGAGACGTACACGGGGTTATAATTTTAGATTTCGCGGCCATTCCATATCATGGTCCGACAAATACAGACTCTATAATGTCAGATTCCCAGACACGTGTATCTTTTCGCCGATAGGTAGCATATACTCCCGACTGAACAACTGTCGAGATCTGTTTTATTATCCTATAGAACAAAGTCCATTTTAATTGAGCGTTAATAGACAGGTCTTCGACATTTTACACGCCCGATACCTCATAGGGTTTTTTTTCTTTTCTGTTATACCCTTTCAGCTTTGAGGGGGCGCTTTTAGCTCTTACAACGGATTAGGCGCGGTGTACGGAAGTAAGCATACGGTCTAGGTCACATATTGAAATTTGAGTTTTCTACGGCCCCCCCTGATGAAGATATGCCTGGGATATGTTTATATATCATAGATATAGCCCGAAAATATCCGAAACACTGCTCTGAGCGTATAGCATGTGTACACGTATTACATTATCGGGCAGATGTCGGGTTAAACGTGGATGTGTTCAGGAACAATTCTTCTTCTCACATTTCACACCGCTTTAAACATATTAAAAAAACCTTTCTTGAATCGCTTTCCACGCAGATAGTATTTATTTATTTATTTGACTATTTCAATCATGGAAATTTCCATAGGGAGGATTGGGTAACATAGGATCAAATCGAAGGGCTGGTACATTAAGTTTGTGTAGATATTCACTGAACCCATTTACTGAAGGAAATTTCACCTCCAGTTACAGCTATGTCATATTGAACATGACAACCGATATTCAGTTACATTTTCAAAGCCTGATTCGTAAAACAGAGCGGACGCGATGGAATGGCTACGGATTTTTATCCTTGCGATACAATACTCGACGGGTAGAGGCTACTGGCTTGCTAGAAATTATCCGCTTGCACTTTTTCAACCCAAGAAAATTCCGAGAAAATATTCTTTCGTTAAAATTTACCGGTATAAGATGCAAGATATAGCTCGTCATCGGTAATAGACCCTAGTTAGGACCAGGGGGACTAAGTCGGGAATTTATATCGGTCGTCGACTACTTCAACACCATATATTATTCTACATGATTAAGATATTCCATTTTTGTTTTGTTCTTCCCGTGTTTCTGCTTTTGATACTCGTCGTCAAGAGGCCGTGCGGAGTTTATACATGTACTCAGGCTCTGTCGCTATTTGATCTAAGGGGCCTTTATTCCAAATACATGGGACTGTAAAGGGCAACGCATTCTATTACCACACCATTCCAAGCGAGCGGACGTACTAATCCGCCATTGCCACAGAACATGGGGCTACCATGGAAAAACTAGCCGTGTTAGCGATCTACCTCGGTAGTCTTCAGGTGTACATATCGCGAATTGTTCAGAGCGAAGGTGTTCCATGTAACTTTGAAAAAATTAAAACTTCGCCGGATCAAACGTATAGGCAATATTAAAACCCTTATACTAAGATAGTATAATTCCAAAATAACGAAAATATTGTAATATTAAAACTGTAAATGGAGAAATCTAGGAAGCTGACGTATTTCAGAGTACAGGCCCAACCAGGTCCAGTCAAATCTTCCGAAAGAGAAATATCTAATTATACGCAAACAATTTAAAAACAGGAGAAACCAACACCGTATGATACCGTAAATTATTTACGCTACAAGTCCAATGTATTCATTCATCAATGAGACAAATCTTGCCCTATCTATATTTAAGGCTACCTTTTTATTTTAACTTTTCATGCAACCTAAACTTCGAGTATGCGAATTGAGTGGAAAGGGGGAGGGGGGTATCCGGGTTAAACTTGATACATAGCTTCGCACACACACACATCATATACATGTATCTCTCCCTTGTGTGAACCTTTCAAGGCCATCCATCTATTCTTTAAATGCATTCATCCCTCCCCAAATCACCTTCCATTGTAACCATCCACTTATTTGTTATATACATGAAATACTGTTACATGTAGTGTGTTTAACATAACATACACGTATTGGAAGACTATACATGTATTTCAACATACGGGTCTATCATTCCACAGAACCGGCTGTAAGGATTGTAAGGGGCAATGCGTTTATATTGTCACACCGTTCCAAACCAGTGGTCGTACTCAACCGTCGTTGCTCCCAGAACATTGCGGTAACATGGAAATACTAGCCGTGTTACTGATCTTCCAATTTGCTTGTCTTCAGGTTTACGTGTATCAGTGAACTGTTCATAGCAAACGTGATCAATGTATCGGTAACTTTACAAATGTTCTGAATACCAGTGCAAACTTCGACGAACAAAAAGTAGGTAATATAAAAGCCGATATATTCCTACGAAGTATTGACTAGTCAGCGAGTCCATTCGAATCCTTTCGTCGACAAAATAAGGATAACCGATGACATTAGAAAATTGATTTTTTTGCATGAAGGTGTATTAGGAGACTGTTACCAGCAAGTTCTGACCTGACCTACTTTGATGAAGGTGATTTTTGATGAAAATCACCGATGATTCTGACTTGGGCTGTTCCCATCTTAATACAGGCAGGATTTCAACTTGGGGCGGAGGATTTCCAAGAGCTCAGTGCGCGTCGGAGTTCTAATGTCTACTCTACTTCGTAGCTCCTGTGACGTCAGCCACACTGCCATGTTAAGATGGTGTAATTCCAAAATACCTGAAATATTGTAATATTGAAACTGTAAATGGAGACATCTAAGTAGCCGACGTATTTCAGAGTACAGTCCCAACCAGATCTTCGAAGGAGGAACTTCTAACTTTTGCCGGCATCATTGAAAACTGATGACCGCTTCTCTCTTGCAGGAGACAAGCCTATGTTTATGTATACTATGATTGTCTTTTTGAATTTGGTGCTAATACTGTTATATGGGAATATGGAATAGATCTTTGGATTATGGACGCGGATATTATTTATTGGACGACGGCAGAATTATGAATGACGGAGCAGACGCTTGTAATTTCGAGCACAAACCAATTTATAACACCAGAAACACCCACATGACCAATAGTATACATTAAAAAATCATTAGGAAAAATCCCTGCAAATTAGAAGTATACATTTGATCTTTTTAAACATACAAAACCCACTATATTCAACTTAATATATTTTAAAAATAGAATTATAAACACACCGTTTTATCTTTTTATCATATGTGAAGGGGGAGAGTATTGTGAGTTAAACACATAGCTTCACACACACACCGTATACATGTATCTCTCCCTTGTGTGAGCCTATCTTAAACATTATTCTACTATTTCAAGGCCATCCATTGTTGAAAATCATTCATCCATCCACAAACAACCCTTCCATTGTAACCCCTTTAAAATACATGTATTGCCTTTCACACAGTACACATGTATCGGCCCAATATACACCTATTTTTTAACATGCCACTTTACAGGGACCTCTCCGATCTCAAATACGGCTGGCACCAAATGATGACGTCATGTCACGTGATCAGGTCACATAGAGGCCATTTGGGGGTATACAGACTTCTTTCCCCTTATCCAGGGGAGGGGGGGACTATTGTGAGCTAGCTTCACACATGTACACACAGCCTGTACATGTATCTTTCACTTGTGTGAGCCTACGTTAAGCATTATTCAACTATTTCAAGGCCATTCATTGTTGAAAAGTATTCATCCATACCCTCCATTGTACCCCCTTTAAAGTACATGTATTACCTTTAACACAGTATACATGCATCGGGGCAATACACACCTTTCTTTTTAACATCAAAGAATATACATGTATTTCTACATACACGATTTCTCAAATACGGCTGGCACCAAATGATGACGTCATGTCACGTGATCAGGTCACACAGAGGTCATTTGGGGGTATAGGGTTGGGGGTATAGGGTTGGGGGTATAGGGTCAACTTTACTACTGACGTCTGGCGACTAAAACGCAAACATACGACTCCACAGCAAAGCCTCCCTCAGCACCTCGCTTTGGATTAGAATACGGAGGATTTCCAACGCGTAGCCTTGGTATCTCAGCCGCGCTTTTATTGCAGTTGTTCATGTTGAAACTGAAGTCACAGAGGGCGGGCCTATTCTCGGTAAGAATTATTCATCAATTCAAATGTCTTGACTGTTCGAGTGGTGATTTGAACTCTCCAAGTAATGTCTATCTGGTATATTTATGAGTCGGGGTGACAGGACGATATTTCTACGCGTCACACTTGCCCGTTATGCATAGTTAGTAGCTGTATTGCGCTCTATATTTGTTTTGGTAATATATCAGAATACGGCTGACAATGATCATGGCCTCAGAGAGTATTCCGCTTATGATGATCTGAGATGTGATCTAGTTTATGTGAAAGTCAGAAGAGGAACAGCGTACCAAAACCACCTCTTCATGCACGGAAAAGACATCGAAGATGGCCTACCTGTATGTAGAGTGGAGGTTTGTTTTCATGTAAATATGTCATCAAGTTTATGTGACAGTCAGATGATTTACCAAATGATAATATTTAAATGACGCTGTGAAGGAAACGTATCCACCGTCACTGGGGTTGAAGGAAACCACATATAACCCTAACGGCACATCATATTAGCCCTATATCCTTATGAAAATAAAGAAGGCCTTCTCTCTCGTAGACTTCACGACAAGCGAGATGATTACAATTTTGACATCGTATACTATTTATTTCTTGACAGTAATATTCCAGCGGGATCGGCATATGACATGTATATATCTGGCCTAGTAGCAATTCCTATGTCCTGTTTAAAATGTGGCGAATTTAATCAACGTCAGAAAAAGTTATTGGAGAAACGTATAAGAAAGGGCTTAACTACCAATCTACTCCATTTGCTCAAATTTGGTGATACATGTCGCATGCTGATAGCAAAGTACGAGCGTAGTGTGCCATATGGCTTTCAGTTTCGTAAACTTGAGTCTACTTCCGCTTAACCCGGGGCCATATGAACCCATGTAGGGCGACGGTTGATTATTGAGTGGCGGAATAGACGCTCATATTTTATACCAAAACCTGCTCTCTCCAACGGAAAAGTCATCGGAGATTACTATGCAAATCTATGAACAGTGAGCGGTTTTGTTTTTATGTAAATGTGGGGTCTAGTTTATGTGAGAGTCAGACGATTAAATGCGTACCAAAACCTGCTCTTTATACACGGAAAAGGTATCGAAGATTACTTGGGAGAGAGAGAGAGAGAATTAAGGCTTAATGTCGCGTTCAGCAATATTTCAGCTATATAGCGATGATCAAACAAAATTCTAAGTACTCAAGTCACTAACTTAGTAATCCAACGCATTAAAACATACACACATTAAAACTTATGTAACAAGTCTCTCAAATAACCCAAGATGCAATCCTCCCTCACCCGACTAAAAATATCTTCCAAAGTAGTCGCTCGATAAAAAGCATCTCTTACAATCTTAAAATCTATGCATTCGATAAGAATATGTTTCACCGTGAGATCTTCATGGCATGGAGCACACCTTGGGACTGGCTCTTTTTTTAGTAAATGTTCGTGAGTTAATCTTGTATGGCCGATTCTACATCGCCTGATCATGGTTTGATCGAAACGTTTCTGGCTGTTCAGATGAGTATAGCCTACAGGTTTTTTTTAACTCATGAAGTTTGTTATTATTCACAGCATCCCATAAAGATTGAAACAGCCGCCTCACATAAGTACAGATAGAGGACCTGAAATCGCTATATGGGATCCCAACAGGATCAATCTCATCAGCTAGGGCTGCTTTAGCCATCCTATCTTACTTCATAGGCATATTATTAGAGTGGGCGGTTTGTTCTATGTAAACAGTTACATTGTTCTTCCATCTTATGTCATCAATATGTGTGTTTTTTTTACATTCATTAGTGTGTTTGTTCAATTCTACTCTCATACAGGACTGTGATATGAGAATATTTCAGATAGTGAGACGTATAAAAATAAATATTGTACACGTATATATGAGCGATGTATGGCTCTTGTCAACATTTGTCAATATATGTCTTTGAGCAATGTTAAAATGTCTGCCTTGTCAATATATGTCTTTGGGCAATGTTAAAATGTCTCAATTTTCAATATATGTCTTTGAGCAATGTTAAAATGTCTACCTTGTCTTCTCCCATCAACTCCTCCAATATCTTCTTCGTTATTCCTCTATCGGTAAAAGTCTCCACGACTTTCATTTTAAACCAGTCTGTGGAAACCTGTCGACTGGGCGAAAGTTGTCCCGTATCACCGTCCCTTGCCATGGTTTCAATGTCCCGGTATATACGTCGAAGTGAAAGGACATGGACTTTAGATAACTTATTCGTCGTTGGACTTAATATATAAGAACGAAGAACCAAACTTACCCCGAGGCTAACCTATCCACGAACAACACAATGGCACAATTGTTAGAACAAAAATCGCGCATTTTGTGACGAAAATATGAAATTTACCTGTAGGGGATAGTTTTTGAAGTTGAACCATTGAACCTGTTGAAGCCGATCGTAATTGAAATAAAGATGTACATGTAGAATGATAGATAGACAGATATTTTCCCCGAACCCAGTCTGATTTTATTGTTTTATTACCTTTATTTAGGATTTAATACATATTCAAATGGAGCTAGAGCTTGAAGCTGGACACAAATGGGTTAGATGTCAAAACGAAAAGATCTCATATGGTATGGCGAAAATATGATACTGGAGAATTGTATCGATATTGAACCTCCATGTAAATCAATTATCATGATGTTGTCTTTCAGACGTTATTATAACGTAATATGTACGGTTATTAAGATCTCAGTGAGATCACAGGATAAAATACCTAGACAGCAGTTGTCGGTTACTTTGTTTTCGATATAACATATTGTTAACGTAGTTATGATCCAAGGCCCTCGTAGAAGGAAGCTTTATTAACATATTCTATAAACAAAAATAAAGAAATACATTGTATAGAATACATCGGTTATACACCCATACCCTTTCCTACTAATATAGGCCTTGCGCGGCTGAAAGGTTCAAACTGTCCACATTATCGGTACCTCTGACCCCACCTTCAGGGCTAATTCGACCTTCTTTGACCGGAAAAAATCACCGCCCTTGAAAACAATAATGTAAATACGTTTTGCAAGCTACGTGAGTGTTCGCCGGATTTATTAGAAAATGGGTGATTATTGATTCGAGTTTGGCAAGATTCGAATTTGCTAGCTACGATGTTTTCGATTTTCGAGAAATAAAAGGGTTTTTTGCAAGAAATACATGTAAGCCATTCAATTTTCACACCTCTATCAGACCATTTTTAGATTCAATGAGTTTCGTATACCTTTTACACGAGAAAACTGCTGCTAAATAACCGTGTTATTTTGAAGTACAAATTATTGAATAGCGTATCCAAAAAAGAATTTAGTTTTATATAATATTTTCACATACTCATATGAGATACTCCATAAAGAACTAACATGTATTTCAATGATATTTAGGATTCACTCAAAAATTCCCACTCAAGATGCTGTCTTTGCTTTTATGTTCACCGCCTGTATTACTGATTGTCACCGCCTATATTACTGATTGTCACCGCCTATATTACTGATTGTCACCGCCTATATTACTGATTGTCACCGCCTATATTACTGATTGTCACCGCCTGTATTACTGATTGTCACCGCCTGTATTACTGATTGTCACCGCCTATATTACTGATTGTCACCGCCTGTATTACTGATTGTCACCGCCTGTATTACTGATTGTCACCGCCTGTATTACTGATTGTCACCGCCTGTATTACTGATTGTCACCGCCTATATTACTGATTGTCACCGCCTGTATTACTGATTGTCACCGCCTATATTACTGATTGTCACCGCCTATATTACTGATTGTCACCGCCTGTATTACTGATTGTCACCGCCTGTATTACTGATTGTCACCGCCTATATTACTGATTGTCACCGCCTGTATTACTGATTGTCACCGCCTATATTACTGATTGTCACCGCCTATATTACTGATTGTCACCGCCTGTATTACTGATTGTCACCGCCTGTATTACTGATTGTCACCGCCTGTATTACTGATTGTCACCGCCTATATTACTGATTGTCACCGCCTGTATTACTGATTGTCACCGCCTATATTACTGATTGTCACCGCCTGTACATTGATTGGTCACCGCCTATATTACTGATTGTCACCGCCTCATATTACTGATTGTCACCGCCTGTATTACTGATTGTCACCGCCTGTATTACTGATTGTCACCGCCTATATTACTGATTGTCACCGTCTGTATTACTGATTGTCGCCTGTACATTGATTGTCACCGCCTATATTACTGATTGTCACCGCCTGTATTACTGATTGTCACCGCCTATATTACTGATTGTCACCGCCTATATTACTGATTGTCACTGCCTATATTACTGATTGTCACCGCCTATATTACTGATTGTCACCGCCTATATTACTGATTGTCACCGCCTATATTACTGATTGTCACCGCCTGTATTACTGATTGTCACCGCCTATATTACTGATTGTCACCGCCTATATTACTGATTGTCACCGCCTATATTACTGATTGTCACCGCCTATATTACTGATTGTCACCGCCTGTATTACTGATTGTCACCGCCTGTATTACTGATTGTCACCGCCTGTATTACTGATTGTCACCGCCTATATTACTGATTGTCACCGCCTGTATTACTGATTGTCACCGCCTATATTACTGATTGTCACCGCCTATATTACTGATTGTCACCGCCTGTATTACTGATTGTCACCGCCTGTATTACTGATTGTCACCGCCTATATTACTGATTGTCACCGCCTGTATTACTGATTGTCACCGCCTGTATTACTGATTGTCACCGCCTATATTACTGATTGTCACCGCCTATATTACTGATTGTCACCGCCTATATTACTGATTGTCACCGCCTGTATTACTGATTGTCACCGCCTATATTACTGATTGTCACCGCCTATATTACTGATTGTCACCGCCTGTATTACTGATTGTCACCGCCTGTATTACTGATTGTCACCGCCTGTATTACTGATTGTCACCGCCTGTATTACTGATTGTCACCGCCTGTATTACTGATTGTCACCGCCTGTATTACTGATTGTCACCGCCTGTATTACTGATTGTCACCGCCTGTATTACTGATTGTCACCGCCTGTATTACTGATTGTCACCGCCTGTATTACTGATTGTCACCGCCT
>JAVTVY010034002.1:0-15375 GCA_036873755.1 Hanleya hanleyi
TATTATTCGATACGAATACCCTGAAAATTGCAGTTCGTTTCGTTCATGAGAACTATAGAAAAATTAACAAAACACAGCCTTTATTTACGATGAAAAAACACAAGCGATACCGTTTTTCCAAAGTCACGCGCTGTATAAGAACAGCTCTAGTCGATGCGTATTTTTAATACTAGACAACGCTACAAAAGCGCGGACTGCATGCAGAGCAGTCTAAAGCTACTCTATAAGTTTCGTAGGAAATCATTTCGTTGAAAACACCGTTTGTCACTGCAGAGTTTTGCCCCCTTATTCCATTAGGGAACCAAGAGTTATCCTTTTATTTGACTATTTTTATGGCATTATTGTTGTTTTGTGACACTGTGGAACTGTAAAAATTCCATGAATGGAAAAGAATGCCTATCAAACCTACGAGTATTGAACTGATCCAAATCAACAATGGCTGACGCCAATATTTAACCCAGAGAATGACACCCAAAACAGAAAATGTTTCAAACAGATAGTTCTACAGAATGTTGTTTGCTAATATTTTGAATGAATACTATAGTAATTGCATTTTACCAGTGACATAAGTTTCAGAACACAACAATATATATTTCTCAAAAAATCAAACAAACCGTTCTCAATAGATTAGTTGGGACACACAACTAATTTATGCCACGGTATCTATTTTTACAGCTGTCAACTGTTATGGTTTGGTCACTATGTTGCGATTCAACGCAAGTATAGTACTAGCTTACCTGATAAAAGAAGTTTAGTCCAGATGTATACCATATCTCCCATGCTCCCGGATGTATAATGCATATCTGTGGCTGTTTTTTTCCTAGGTGGGATATAACACACCATGCATTTGTATGCTAATCGAAATTCACATATCTCCTTCGGTATATAAACCGGCGCACACGAGAGATATCAGCTGAGCTAACGGCCTCAATTGTCTGTCAGCTCTGTTGTTGTTGTTTCAGCGCACACGGTGAGCAAAAGTTTCAAGAAATTGATTTCAGTTCCCGCATAACGTCTTCTTCAAGTCCATTTTGAAGAGTCGAGCGTATGAATCGAGTCAAAATAACATGCTGAGCTCTTTGGCTTGCGTTCACCGTACACACTCCGCGCGAGACGAAATTAGTTTAATATTTTTTCCCCCGCCTCGCGGTTCAGCCAATGAACTATTAGAAAAGCATATGTGTGTGCATATTAATAAAACCACGGGCGCCTAAAAAATGAACACATTTCATTACACTGTAGCGAATTGTTGCCATTGCACGTGTGAGTCAGTACGTTTTCATATCCATCTCAAATTGACACGGAGAATTTCATTGCCAGTAAAATTGTAAGTTCATTGCGGAAAGAATTGATATTCCATAAATTCCTGCGGGAAATAGGAAGTACACATATATAAAGAATATTGTCTTCACGTAAAAGTTTGTACATTTAAAAAAAAAAAATTTCAAAACAAAACAAAAAAATGTGAAGTAAAACCCGTCCTTCGGATGGGAAAGTTGTTTTGAACTGTAAACAAAAATTTTATTTTGAGGTAGAGGGTCGAGTGAGGTATCATATTGAAGCTGACGTGAAATGCTTCACATTGATACCTCACTCGACCCCATTGGACCACTAGGGGCGCCCCTAACACCAAAAAGGCTATTTTGAAGAACGATAGCAAAACCTGGTGTACGAGGATTATTTTTATTTTGGAGGTAGTGGGTCGAGTGAGGTATCAAATTGAAGCGGACGTGAAATGCTTCAGATTGATACCTCACTCGACCGCATTGGACCACTAGGGGCGCCTCTAACCCAAAAAAAGGGTATTTTGAAGATTGAAGATTGAGATCAAAAAGATCAAGAGATCAAAAATAGCCTTTTTGAGGTTAGAGACGTCCCTATTGCACCAATCGGGTCGAGTGAGGTATTAAATTGAAGGTGACGTGAAGGAGCATCTGATAGACTGGGTGTGGGCTTGAATTAGGGTAATTCTGCGCATGCGCGAAGATAATATGAAAAATATCAAAACATCAAAATAGCCTTTTTGAGGTTAGAGGCGTCCCTAATGGTCCAATGGGGTCGAGTGCGGTATCAAATTGAAGGTGACGTGAAGGCGCATCTGATAGACTGGGTGTGGGTTGAACTATCAGCATTCTGCGCATGCGTAATCTTCAAAATATCCTTTTTTGGGTTAGAGGCGCCCCTAGTGGTGCAATGGGGTCGAGTGAGGTATCAGTGTGAAGTATTTCACGTCAGCTTCAATATGATACCTCACTCGACCCACTACCTCTAAAATAAAAAAAATCTTCGTACACCAGATTTTGATGTTTATCTTAAAAATAGCCTTTTTGGGGTTAGGGGCGCCCCTAGTGGCCCGATGGAGCCGAGTGAGGTATCAATGTGAAGGTGAGATGAAGGGCCATCTGATGGACTGGTGTGGGTTGAACTATCAGCATTCTGCGCATGCGCGGTGGCCCGAGGGCATGAAAATAGCCGTTTTGGAGCTAGCGAAGCCAATAATGGTCCAATGGGGTCGAGTGAGGTATCAAAGTGAAGGTGACGTGAAGGAGCATCTGATAGACTGGACTAGCGGATTTGAAATAGCGTCATTCTGCGCATGCGCGGTGGCCCAAGGGTATGGAAATAGCCGTGTTGGGAGCTAGGGGAGTTACTACTGGTGCAATAAGATCGAGTGAGGTATCAAAGTGAAGCTTAGGTGAAGGGGCATCTGCCTGGACTAGCGGATTTGAAATAGCGTCATTCTGCGCATACGCGGTGGCCGAAGGGTATGAAAGTTTATTGAAGCTAGTGAGGTATCCATGTGAAGCCTAGGTGAGAGAGTTACACTAGGGTGTCGTATCCATTCTGTTGCGCAGGTCACGTGGGGTTGTGACGTCACTTCCGGGTTTTTCACTGAAATTACCTCCAAACATAGAAGAGGTCCTAATGTTTCCCCTTACACATCCGTATGTTCAACCTCCGGCACCTTTTCCCGCCCCGCCCCGCCCCGGCCGCAGCGCGCGCGCGCGTTCTCCGGAAGTGCGCGTCATTCCCGGTAGTGTGCGCGCGCGCGCGCGGACGCGGGTCAAAAGGTCAAAGGGTGACCTCCAGGTCAGACGGTCCAATGTCCAATGGGACAATGAAAATGATGATGAAAAAACACAATGATGGGTTTTGACTTTTTTTTTTTTTTTTATTTAAGTCAACAAGCAAGGATATATACAAATATAGAATACAGGGTACAAATAGTAGGGGTATGTACACACATAGAATAGTAGTAGTATATATAAAAAAAGTTTTGTCAGGAGTAGGATTTGAACCTACGCAGGGTATCACCCCACCGGCACTTAATACCGGCGCCTTAGACCACTCGGCCATCCCGACTTTTACAGTTTTTATAACTCGTGACTCCACAGTTATTAGTGTTCCACATTTTACAAGTCCAAGTAGGTAGTGCTCACACCGTCGGCCAATACTTTCCGTTTCGGATAAAAGAAAGTAAAGGCGTCTCGTTGCTGGATATAGGTCCGCATCTGGTGGTCCACCATCCGGAATCCTCGGTTGGTCCCACTGGCACTGGCCTGGCTCTGCAATACGCCCAGGTAGAGAGCTTTGTCGATGGCAGGGTCACGTCGGTTGACGCCTTTACAACTAAACTTGTTGTTTCCATCTCCTCCGTAACAATAGTAGGTCTTGGACGACAGGGCGATCATGGCATCTCCGCTCCACTCCAGCTTGAAGAGCCCCGGCGTCCGCTTGTCGTAGGTGTAGTGGTCGCGTCGAGGTAGCCACAGGTCCCGATCCGCTTCATATTGTTCCCGTAACTCGGGTTTCACCAGGGACTCCCAATCGGCGTTGGAGACGGCCATGTAGGCCGAATCTGTATCCATCTCCATCAACTGCCAGTCTGAGGAATTAAAATAGACACCCATGAAGTCGTAGAGAAACTGCAACATCCTCAGCTTGGCCACCTGATAGACCATACATCCAATCTGCAGGGGTAAATTATACCGGATAGTCTTCTTGGCTGAAGTGACTTCATAGGTGTCGTCATCGATGACCTCCACGGACCGAAACAGTGGAGAATTGACTTTTTTTGCGGGCTTGGGTAGTCGTGCAAATGTTCACATTGACGTGCTTATCCTGATTGGTTACCGTTTTTCCATAATAACCATTGCCAGTGAGTTTCCAACATTCAGCCATGATGGCCTGACTCGGGTATTCATCACCCTGACGACGGGCCGCCGTGACGAGCTCGGCATTCTCCGCAAAACAAGCCTCGGGGACGTACTGTATCACTTGATAGATTTGAGTAATTTCCAAACCGTGCTTCATGTACCACTGCAGTAAGGGAGTGCCCAGCAATATTTTGTGCGCCCACATACTTCCAATCAACATGCGGCGTGGTTGAGGTAAACACTCGTGTTGCTCTGCGTAGGTGCGCATGGTCTCCCCAATATCATCCCGACCCACCAGCGTATTCTTGAAGATAGGCGGACACTGGGCGAAGAGGGGCTTGAGAGTGTCGGAAACATGCAGGTCGCATTCTACAAAGCCGTAGAGCTGCCCCGAACGAATGGCGTCCAACATCTGTGGCAGACTCAGCAGTCGCCGACGACTCAACGGGTACTCACGCTCTTTTAGGAACCGTTGTAAATGGGGGCGGGCCTGGCACATGGTGTGAAATTCACACTCCCACATTTCAATCAAATGGTATCCGCGCTCTTTCACATAATCTCCGTTGGCCACTACTTCCTCCCGTAATTCTAATGGTGTTTTCCCGCGTCGCTCATTAAAACGACCTGCGCTGAAATGACATTCGTGGCCGTGCCAGTAACAGCCATAAAACTGGAAAACAGTGGGTGTTCCTTGTACATGGGCAAATCCATCGACGGGGAGACGCCGATCGCCTATCCGCTTCTCAGTGGCGTTGGTCTGGTGTCGTATATAAATTCCCCGTCGATAGGCTTCCCACTCCAACCACTGGTCGGCAAGATGTTTGTGAGGCAACCGTTGGGGTGTAAAATGACGCCCTTCCGCCAACCAACGTGTATAATGACCACTGGGCATAGGTTGGGCCAACGACCACAGGTACAGAGCATTGGCATCGAATCCAATGATTTTGGCAACGGGTTTTCCACTGGGGAGAGTAGTGACATCCTTCTCGTGGTAGCGGTGAAAAATAAGACTGGGCCCGCCCACAATGTTATCTTTTAGACAATTATGCATGTCCGCATCTTTCTGTTGTACCAGCGAGAAGTAAGTGGAACACTCTTTAAACAAATGGCGAAGGGCCAGCCCCGGTAAACTTAAGCACTCTTTAAAGATGTCCACGTGCATTTGGCGTTGAAAAAGTTGCACCATTTTCTCGGCCGCCCCCAGGAAAGGAACCACATCTAGGTTGTTGTACCATATGAGGAAATCTTCCAAGGTCTGCATATGTTCATCGTTCCATACCTGCTGTAGTTCACGGTACGTGTCTTCGGGACATTCCACTTGCTTCAAATCATCAAAGAAGGCGTGCCGAGATGGCAACTGTGTTTCCTGCAAACGGTCGAGCGATGATATATACGTGTAAGGGAACCTCCCTTTGGTTTATGCACAGTTATAGGCCTTGACCCACTGATCATAGCTACAATTAGGAGCTAGGTAGTTGCGCACGTCCAGGAAATGCAGTGACGTAGTAGTGAGGGCCATATGATTATTGATCTTCTTGATCACCGACTTGAGGGTATCGGACTGGGCCAAGTAAGGGCAGAGAAATTCCTTCACCATGTTCAAATCATAGCGTCCCGAATTAAAGCCGAGCACCGGTAACTGAGTCAGGTACTGCACGAACCGTAACTTCAATTTCTCCGCATACGGTTTCGGTAAAGGGACATCCCGCGCCTGCAGAGGCTGCGACTGCAGGGACTCGGACTCGGACTCGGATTCTTCATCATCGCTGAACGCTACACCCGGTACAGGAATGCGGTCGTCCAGTTGGTCCAGGACGTGCTGAAACTTCATCACCAACAATGCCGTACTAGCCGCACTGACTTGCTCTAAATACTCCATCATGCGGGTAATCAACTCATGGGAGTTCCCCGTGGACACGAAACACACCGGAGCAGCGTCATAGCCAGGTACGTTGCTGGAAATACTGACACTCAGAGGAATATGGCGCTGCGTCCACTGTGTTTTGGGTGAAAACAGGTCCATGGGCTCCAAAATTGCTTCAAAGTCATAGCACGCCCGGTAGGGGAAATAACGGTCCTCTTCCGGTATCTTCACACCCTCATCGGCCAGTTCCTCGAAAATAGTAGGTGCATTATGATACACTCCACCCGGATAGACTCGCTTGACACTGTTGTCACAGATTTTCTCGTGGCGATGTAATTTGGACGATTCTTTGAAGACCCGATGGCATTGGGCACAGCTGAAAGACTGAGCGTACTGGCTCATATTGTGGATCAGCGAAAAATGACTCATGCCATTGTGGTCGAACACATTGACTTTCATCGTAGCAGCATACCGTTCTGTGGATCGCCGAACCAATTCAGCCACAAATGTATCGTCATCCTCCCGTCGTAATCGATAGACAAAGATATTAATATGAAACAGGGACTCCACGTCATCCAAATGCTTGAAGGGGACACCTCGGAAGTGCCGCTTATCCATGTCTTGCTGCTCTAAATATTCTTCCCAATAGCCATCGGCCACTGTGTCACAACACCGGGGGTCACACTCGTCCACATGCACGGCCAAACACCGAAACAGACATTTGCGGTCTTTGTAGGGCCCCTTCACCCCTACTGTTAATGGATACAGGCCGTGTCGATGAAGCAACCACGGAGGAAGTAGTACAGGAGCACCGATCGGATGATCTCTCATTTTCGTGACGAAAAATGTGACGTTAGTCACCATTTGCACCAACCATTGGGTATTGGGGCGTTGCAACCGAGCCCATTCCAATGGATCCAACGTAGTCAATTTGTCGATGAGTGGCTCCAGAGAAATGTGATCCGTGATGGTGAATGGCTGGTCAAACACATACGAATTATTACTCGGATAGAAATACCGCAGCTGGTCCGTCTTTTTGTGCCGTAAGATATACCCAAATGTCACATTCAATTTGAAGGCAGTGACCTGATCTTTAAAAATGTTCTCGGCGTAAATAGGAAGATACGTGAGGTCCTCCAACCGAGTCCAATAGACGACGGTCACGGTGGAAACAATGGCGTATGGTAGCCCAGTGACGTTGATAAATGTCCCTGACACGCTCATCTTCAGGCAAGACTTCAACCGGAGGTACTGCTGGGTCAAAGGGAAAATCTTCTCCACGTCTCATGCTTTTCGTCTCATACAAGCGGATAGGCAGGCAGGCTGGCTGGCTGGCTGATGAAGTCAGGTCAGGTAAGTCAGATTGAATACACTCCTTTCCCTAAAAATCGACTCCTTTTATACATTTTACTACTCGCGGCCATCTTGTACCCACCTCCCACCAAATCACACTGGCGGCCATCTTGTACCCACCTCCCACATCTTCCACTGGCGGCCATCTTGTACCCACCTCCCACATCATGACACTGGCGGCCATCTTGTACCCACCTCCCACATCTTCCACTGGCGGCCATCTTGTACCCACCTCCCACATCTTCCACTGGCGGCCATCTTGTACCCACCTCCCACATGGCGGCCATCTTGTACCCACCTCCCACATGGCGGCCATCTTGTACCCACCTCCCACATCTTGCACTGACTGACACTGGCGGCCATCTTGTACCCACCTCCCACATCTTGCACTGACTGACACTTGGCGGCCATCTTGTACCCACCTCCCACATCTTGCACTGACTGACACTTGGCGGCCATCTTGTACCCACCTCCCACATCTTGCACTGACTGACACTTGGCGGCCATCTTGTACCCACCTCCCACATCTTGCACTGACTGACACTGGCGGCCATCTTGTACCCACCTCCCACATGGCGGCCATCTTGTACCCACCTCCCACATCTTGCACTGACTGACACTGGCGGCCATCTTGTACCCACCTCCCACATCTTCCACTGGCGGCCATCTTGTACCCACCTCCCACATCTTCCACTGGCGGCCATCTTGTACCCACCTCCCACATCTTCCACTGGCGGCCATCTTGTACCCACCTCCCACATGGCGGCCATCTTGTACCCACCTCCCACATCTTCCACTGGCGGCCATCTTGTACCCACCTCCCACATGGCGGCCATCTTGTACCCACCTCCCACATGGCGGCCATCTTGTACCCACCTCCCACATGGCGGCCATCTTGTACCCACCTCCCACATGGCGGCCATCTTGTACCCACCTCCCACATGGCGGCCATCTTGTACCCACCTCTCACATGGCGGCCATCTTGTACCCACCTCCCACATGGCGGCCATCTTGTACCCACCTCCCACACATCACGCATGCGCACACCGCCCCAATACCGCCCCATTTTTTTTTCTGCGCACACTTATGACGTCACACAAGGTTCTGCGCATGCGCAGTGAGGCGCTATTTCGCCAATTTAGCCTTTGTATACTACTAACCTATGTAATAAACTGACAAATTTATTGAGGAATTCGTCAGTAGTAAAAATAGTTGTTTTAAAGAAAAGTTAACGATCACTGACCATTCTTTAGCGTTATGTACTCCATTGAAGAGTATAAATATTTTCAATACAGAAAAGCATCTTTTGGAGTGGAGTTCCTCTCACACAGGGACAGCCGTCGTGCTGTAAAAAACTAATTGTGGACAGTGCCTGGAATATTTGTTGAGCTAACTTTTTAGACTAACTAATTACACTTGTAACGCTCATATCAACTAGCTGGTCTCTACTCAACAAAGCAGGTGGGCTTTTTATATATATATAATGGTCATTTATCGCTGCTCGGTTCTTGTTCGTCTTCCCTCGTCTGATTCTGAAAGCTTTTTCAAGTGTTCTGTCATCCTAGAAATATGCGAAAAATATAAACAAAAGTAGGCGGCTGTCTTCAGGAACGGTTGTCTTCAGCCTCAGTTGTTATTATGCAAAGGCCCATAAAACGGGAAGCTGTATAGCCAAAAGGAAAGCAATAACCATCATGTAGCAAGTCAGGTAAGATTATCAATAGAGAGAAATATTTAGTTGTTAACTTATTTTCCCAGCCACCGCCGCCCTCCTATGCTTGAACTTGCCATTATCAGCAATTCATACAAGAAAAAGGGAGAGAAGGCATCGAAATTTTAACCAAATATATCAGCAGAAAAAGTGACGTCACTGAGACGTTAATATAACAGTTAGAGAGCGTGTTACGGTGTCTACTAACTCATCTGTCCAGGTGCAGTCTATACGACGGTCAAGGATCTCAACCCCACCCATTTGCTCACTCGCTTTTATTTTAGGTTGGCTTGCTTGATAAATGTGCTATCAAACAGCAGAGGTATACAGATAATTATTTATCAGCATTTTCTGATAAAGTGACGTTTCCCCTCACAAATACCATGAATACTGGAAACGTTCTCTTCAAGCTGTCCTTACAACGTTGATGATGGTTTGGCGAATCATCGCTCAACTATCGACATGGAATGAAAAATTCGTGCATGTGTTTACAAGTTATTTTATAATATCTATCCAAAAATGGACGATAATTGGGTATCAAATTGCAGTGAAGCGTTGGGAGTGAGCTTCCTCTTGTAGAATGCAGTAAAGGTATCACTTACGTCAGTTTTTACTTTCGAGAATGAATGAATGCTGCATCCGTTCAAACCAAGGCCACGGAACATGTTCTCTGTCTCGCACGTAAGATAAAGTTTTCAGTTCATTGTAGCAGAGATTTCCTGTAACTTCCATTTAAGGTAAACTTTTCACTTGCAACAATGGTTTTCTTCCAACCATCCACACCATATCTGCTATATGTAGCAATCTTCAAGTCACTGCGCTACGGTAGAAGGCATTGGCCCATTGTCAGAGTTTGTAACCTTCGTAACTGTCGGTATATCTCATGCGGATGGACAGATTACTTAGATCTCCCAGGCATCTCAGTCAAAAGTATTATTTCTAGCTTTGGTACTTTGCAAATTGCGACTGGTCGTTTTTCCTAAGATACACAGGTCTAAATATGATGCGCCGTTAGGGGTATCTGTAGTTTCCTCCAAATCCAGTGAAGGTGGATATATATCCTTCACTGCGTCATTCCTATAGCGATTATCCACAGCGAGAAGATCATCTATATAGCGTTTAGTAAGTGAGAAGGAACGGGCTTTGAATTGATCGGTTTTTGAAAGCGCTTGCACATAGGCGTATAGAACAGATATACCGTACGTGATATCCCTTCTAAGTAGTAGAGCTAAAGAATGCTTTATGACTTCTGATATTAATATATCGGCTATCAGTTTGCTTTAACCCTATCTGGCCTTGACTTTTTGGGACGTATCCTGGCCGGGGGGGGGGGGCGAAATGGCTCCCCTTGAGCCAGGGAGCTGAAACTTACCATCCCAGACCCTTGGGTCAAGATCTACCAGAAAATGTAAAAAAATCCAGGATGGCCGCTTTGATGACGTCACAGTGACGTCATTTTCAAAAACGGCATTTTTGGGTTGACTTTTCGATCAAATTTTTCAAAAAAAATTATTTATGCAATTTCTCCGAAAAAGCTGCATGATAAATTAGTAAATATTAATGTAAATTGAAATAAAAAATATTTTTTGTCCGCTTTTCATTGCGTAAAAGCAGAAATTTTGAAGAAATATGACGAAAAAATAACTTTTCTGGTACCCCACGTGGTCGCCATCTTGAATTTATCCATGATCCTCTACTCGGAGGGTCATGCAAATAAGCTCAAAATGACCGTAATGTGATAAACGATAAAGTCACGGAGTTTCATTTCTCCATCTTTTTGTCGTTCCGGAGATAGCGCAGAAGGTTTGGTGGGGGGGCATTTCGGCCCCCCACCAAACCAGGCGAGGTAGGGTTATTACATATAATACTAATGAACTTAGAGGGCCAATATGGTCTAGATAAGGGGTCGTGGTATAGAGAGTCGAGAAATCCCATTTGGATACATATCTGTACGGTATGTGACCTTAAGCATCGAGTTATTTCTTAAGACATTTAGAGTTTTTCAATATCCACATACATTCAACGCCAGAGTGTTTTTTTAAAACAGTGGCGCAGTACCTTTCTCAAAATGTTACCTCCTGAAGGGCCCTCGTCAATAGGGTTGGAAGAAGAATAGCGGTGCAGCTTTTAGAACCAGCTATGAATCTTACTTTGTATGCTGATTTACGATAATTCCTGATAACTTGGAATATTAAAAAAAGACACCCTACTTTTAATGTGGATAGCGCCCCTCAGCGCATGCTCCGTTTCACAGGCTCACTCCACCATTTGGCATCATACCGGAAATAATCACTTCCGGGTCACAGCCCACGAACTACATTGTTTAGAAATTGGACAGCGGATCTTTGTGGAAGTGATTTTTCAGCATGTTTGATAAATCTGAAATTTGAATTCGCAGATACGGCTTCAAACTGTACCTCCTGTGTTGATTTGGGCCACTTTGGGGAAACATGGTGGAAGGAGACATGATCAGTGAGGGATGGGAAGCCTCCCTGAGGAATTCTGTCCGAAAATCTGACTGGGCATTATGCTGTAATTGTTGGTTGATGTGGAAAACTACTGCCGTATCTATCGCTGCAGTTCCAGTTCATTGTTGACAGCAGGGATACAAAACATGGACGTGAATAGTCTATATTAGCTGAGGTTGAATTACAACTCATTTCAAAATGTCGAACCAGTTTCTACATTTTGTAAGATCAGTTGAAATTGTCATATCAGATATATGTAAGCCATATGCGGTTACCATGGTTACTAATAAAGAACCATGTAGTTCATTATATCCATATGACGATGAGATAACCTGGGTGGAAAGTTCGTTTATCAATTCTTTATATTTCTTCTAGATTCGATGTGAGTTAGACACCACGGCAACTATTGGCTCCTGAGGTTTAACCCCCCTGTGATATACGCTAGAATATGAGAGGATTGTATGGCGTGAATGGCACTTTTTCCACATTTCTTTTACCACACCACACCAAACGTGTGCATATACACCATGTAAAATGACCATTTTGGCACATGATGCCATTTATATCACTATACGATAGATATGTTTAGATAAGAGTTATCGCTCTTAACGGTCAGTTTTATATGTGTTGTAATTCTGTGCTGCAAATATCTATTGTGTTCTATCAATGTCTACAATTTCTTGATACAGTGTACTTGATAAATGTCACGAGTGACTTGACACATATTGGGTTGTGATGTGTGTTTGACATTGTCATTAATGCTTTTGGATGGTCACCTGTTGCAGTCAAAATGGTTCAACGTGTATTAGGGTTGAACTGTGCAGTTGATGTGGTTATAAATGATCTGACAAATGTGGTTTCTTTACATGTAACCCCTGGGGATCTACTTAATAATTTTGTGTAATTCTTTCATTTGCTATGCAATTTGCTCTGCAACTCGTTGTTGACGATTAATTTTGTCCAGGCACAGTTCACGAATATGAAATAAGAAATCATCGGACAAGTTGTGTAACTCTTGCTTATTCGAACAAATTATCTGCAAGTGTGTAAAGCATATTCGCTAGTATTTCATATTGTCCATCGATTTTTTAATATCGAGATTACTTTCACAAAGTTTGGTTTGAAAGTTTCCCTGGAGAAATACCTGTGCTCGCAAGCGTGTGATGTCCAATACATGCAATTTGTTGATGTAAGATGAAGACACAATTTGATAGCTGTCAAATGTTATCGTCTCCACAAAAGGGTGGAGGGAAGCTAAGCCACTATAGACAGGTTTCATGTAGCCGAGACAGCAATGACGTAATGAATGGCTAATTCCTGACATAAGAGTACTTGGCTTATTTGTACAGCTGACTGTTTAGACCAACGCACGGTATAATTACTTCTAACGCTTATGTTAGTTGTCTAGTCTCTACCTCCCAACACAAGTAGGTGCAACAGATAACAAATAACATATAACTTTAATAGCCTTGCTTTAGGTTCATGCATCCGTATTTGATATTGAACCTCTAATTATATCGTCATCTTAGCAATATGCTGGTATTGTAAACAACGTTAAGCAGCTAGCTACAGGATTCTGTACCAAGCTACAACGTTGTATTAGTTCTTAGGTTTGTCCCACATACGGCAAAATCAGGGGAAATACAGTTTATTCTTGCTATTCTAGCGCAACTGTTATGATGTCTGGAGCAAATGACATAGGAAAACTGAGTGCGAGCTTACTGTCGGATGTATACTATTGCAAGAGGTTCAGAACGCAAAGCAAGCAAACAACGATGTTTGTTTTAAAGCAACATTTATTGTTCTCAACCTGATAAAGGCAATCTTTTAAATTTTCATTTTCTCAAGAACTGTTCAGTTATTTTAGACCTCATTTTTTATAAGGTATTGCAAAGTTCCCATTTATTACATAAATTACCTTTTTATACACCAGAAGCACGTTTTAGAAATGTATAACACTTTATAGTTCTCTTTCAGAATCAAAGTTTGGATTTGTCTTAATTACAAGCGTCTAGTCCGTCATTCATAATCCAGCCGTCGTCCATTAGAGAATATCCGCGTCCATAATTCAAAGACCTATTCCATTTTCCATATAACAGTATTAGCACCAAATTCAAAAAGACAATCATAGTATACAAAAACATAGGCTTGTTTCCCGCAAGAGAGAAGCGGTCAACAGTTTTCAATGATGCCGGCAAGACATCATGATGTTCCAAAAATATCAAATTCGTATCGCTGATCAGTATTCTTAATCCATAATATTCGTTGTAAAGTCGTCATCTAAAGAATTATGTATCTCAGTCACGCTTTGATTGTGCCTGTTCATATGAGTACCATGAGGATCTTGAAGTACATGGGTTCATATGGCCCCTAGCCCCGGGTTAAGCGGAATTAGACACAAGTTACGAAACGTAGCGCCATAGATCTTGCACGCTACGTTCGTACTTTGCTATCAGCATGCGATATATATCGCCAAATTTGAGAAACTTTGAGTGGAGGCGCTTGGTGGAATAGCCCTGTTTTATAAGTTTCTGCAACAATGTTTTGTGACGTTGATTAAAATCATCACATTTAACACAGATCTAGCAAATGCTACTAAGCGAGATATGTATACGCCATATGCAGGTCCCACTGGAATATTACTATCCAGAAAGGGATAGTTTACGATGTCGAAATTGTAATCATCTCTTTGTCATAAAGTCGACGAGAGAGAATGCCCGCTTCATTTTTATAGAGATAGAGATCTAAATAAGATGTGCCTGTAGGGCTATCTGTAGTTTCCTTCAAATCCAGTGAAGGTGGATATATATCCTTCACTGCGTCATTCATATAGCGATTATCCACAGCGAGAAGATCGTCTATATAGCGTTTGTTGAATGAGAAGGAACGGGCTTTGAATGGATCGGTTTGTGAAAGCGCCTGCATATAGTCATATTCATAAGAGAACAGATACAGGTCAGCCAACAGGGGTGCACAATTAGTACCCATTGGAATACCTATATGCTGCTGATATATTGTGTTGAGAAATTCAAACAACTCTATAAACAAAGAAACATCCCATGAATGATATCTCTTGTATGTAGTCGAGCTAAAGAATGCTTTATGGCTTCCGACATTAATATATCTACGATTAGTTTTCTTGAACACAGATACTATTAATGAACTTATACGGTCACTAAGGTCCTGATGAAGGATTGTAGTATAGAGAGTCGAGAAATCCCATGTGGATACATGTCTCTACGGTATGTGACCTTTAGCATCAAGTTCTTCCGTAAGACATTTTGAGTTTTTCAATATCCACATACATTCAACGCCAGAGTTCTTAGAAATAATGGCGCAATACCTTTCCCAAAATGCTTTTACCTCCTGAAGGCCCCTCGCCAATAGGGTTGAAAGAAGCTTGGTGGTGCAGCTTCTAGAACCAGCTATGAATCTAGCTTTGTATGGTGATTTATGCATTTTGGGAGTCCAGTATAGTTTTGGTATGTCGTTATGATTGGTTGGAAGACAAATACCTCTTTTCCTGAGAAACTTTTTGTGATTGTTAAATAAATCTTCCAGAGTAAATGCAGTTTGGGAGTAAGTAGACGCATTTGATGAAGATATGTCTACACTCAATTCTTTAACCAGCACCTGGTAATAGTAATATTTACATATGAATATTATATTATTCGGAGCTTTGTCTGCTGGTACTATGACGAATTTACTCTGGAGATTTGCTAGAACTTCTTGCGAATTGACGTTTCTCAGTACTTGTTTTGCTTGGGGAAGAGTACTTCTGTCAATATGGCGGATTGTTTCAACGACCTTGCTCTTGGTGAG
>JAVTVY010034003.1:0-13607 GCA_036873755.1 Hanleya hanleyi
TACAGATCAGTTAAAGCAAGTTCGAGAAGTGTTACCTTCTTAGCTGGAGCGTTAGACACTTCGTGATCAAACGCTGTGTACCCCGCTAACAGAGGGTATATGAAGTGGAAGACCTTCAAAGGGAGCCACTGGAAGGGACGTTTTACAATAAGGAATTACATCTTGTGGTGAAAACATCCCGAGAATACTACTCAGTGGAGCGCATCCTGAAAACTGAACGACGGTGGGGCAAGACGGTGCACCTCGTGACATGGCAAGGCTGACCGAGTTCGCTCCATTCCTGGGTCGCATCCAAGCAGTTGAAACGGTTATAAAACCAGGAAGAACATCCGTCAGCGTTCATTCTACGTTTGACCATGAACACACTAGTACGCTGCACATGAACACACTAGCACGCTGCAGTGCTGCCTGTTTTACCTTCGCCATCATTAACCTGGACTGATTCTACCCACTATCGAGCCAGCCCCAAGGTGTGTTCCATGCCATGATGATCTCACTGTGAAACATATTCTTATCGAATGCATAGATTTTAAGATTGTAAGAGATTTTTTTTTGAGCGACTACTTTGGAGAATCTTTTTAGTCGGGTGAGGGAGGATTGCATCTTGGGTTATTTGAGAGAAATCGGGCTGTTACATAAGTTGTAATGTGTGTATGCTTTAATGCTTTGAATTATTGAGGCACCGTTTCCAATTATTGTTCGCGAATGAATCGTTTATTTTTTATCAAATTTTCTCGTTGTCGCGATTTTCCAAGGCGCGAGGGAGTTGTTTTTTTTCTTCAAAATAAACAATTCATTCGCGATCGCTGTTCGAATGGTTCTTTTTCTGTTGCCAATCGTTTTTCAATCGAGAAAATTTTCTCGAATAAAAAGCGATATCGCGATTCAATGGTTTTTTAATCGAAAAAATATAAGCGATTAAAAAAAAACGATTGAGGATTATAGCCGAAAGTAGTGCGGCAAGGTTCAGCTTGACTGACCCGCATATACGTGCGAGTTTCTATATCATAAACACTTCAGTCAGACTATAAGTTCGATCATTTTTTTTTCTTCTTCCTTTTTCATTCTTCTTGCCTTGTGCAAAACTAAAGCGTGTTTCAGTTCAGTTGGCGGTTATATAGATACGTTGAGCATATTGAAAGAAATTGAAAAAACTATATATATATATACATAGGAATAATGGTGAACGATATATACATATAATTATAACTTCATATTTACATTAATTTTTTACGGGACACAGGCCCGGATCTGGTCAGATTGAGTCATTTGCACTTGCAATTTCGTCTATTATTTTAAGTATTTCTGTGTTTTAAAGCTGGTATTATTCCAGATTTCTTGTGTAGTATTTTTCGTGAACGTATTTGGCATCTGTGCGTGCTGAAATTTTGAGTTGATTCATCAGATTTTCGCTGTTCGCGTGTTTTTTTTTGGTCCTAAGAACACCATTTTCCTTGTGTAGATAGATGGCGCTGTATTGAATATAACATTGTCATACGGGGCTTTTGAGTCTTCGAAAACACTCAATTAATATATAGCGCCGGCTATTTGTAAAATCTTCACAACTGTCATTATTTTTCTGCTTATTTGTTTGGTTGCGTGAATTAATCTTTTCTGGAGCTCCCTGGGTGGGAGTTTTGTTGTGCGGCTCCCTAAGTGAGAGTCTATAAGTGCAAAACACCACAGTTGCCTGGCTTGTGGGATATTTGGTGGTAAGATGAATGGTAATTGTCAACAAATTACGTAAATTAATAAATACAAAGGGAAATGTATATATAAAAGAAATGATTCAAAGAAAATAATGATGTTAATTATTTGTCACAATTTGATGAAAATACACGTATTCATTCACCATCAAATATCCCACAAGCCTGGTAATTGCAGTATGGAAAACACTGAAAGTGGGCTGAACGCGGTTTGCTTGGCAAGATGATCAAGGTCTCGCCTTTGGCTAAAAAGGAAACCTTGACGATGCGAAGATGTATTTCAAAAGACTTGTACAATTCAGGTCACGTGACTTGGTTGCTGAAGAATCAAACAACGCCCCTCACCGTGTATGATACTATATGAGAAATGACTGCATTAATGTAAAATATGAATATAAAACGTCTCTCTCTGTTCGACAGGCTTTCAAATCCCACATTTAAATCCTTAGTTTTGCGAAAAAACACACGAAATTTTTAACCGATGATCGTACTCGGACGAGAATTTTTTTCTCTGTTGCCAGTTTGGTTAATCCAGTATGAGATGAAATTATATAATATTCAGATGGTTTCTGGCTTGAGTTTCCCTTTGGAATCATTCATAGTTCATTTATCAATATGTTAAATTAAAATAAAGGTATTGTACATATGCGAATCCAACCGTTATATGCGATTCAATCACCATTGTGATATGTATTTAAAATAAATATGAAATGCCGCGAATATTCTTATAATGAATAAAATTAACTTGATGGTGATTTTTTAAACTTATTCTCATCTCAATAGTTTAAAAACTGTGCCAAAACATGAATGGATACCCCTTTCCGCTATATAGCTGAAATATTGCTGAACGCAACACTAAACCTTTATTCTCTCTCTCTCTCTCGTGCAGAACTAATCAGCGTAGCCCTATAATAATGCAAGGTGTATGTATATCGTATATCTTGCAGTGCATTCACTGCCAAAGACAAAGTTTGATTACCAGTCGCCACAAACTTGTTGAGACTTGCTCTGGTAGTGTGCGCATTTCCTGACCTATTCATATAGAAAGGGGAGTTAGACTCATATTGACGTAACCGACAGGTGGCGCCACCAGGTCCCTTCTGGTTGACTTTTGCGACGTCCCTTCCGGTTCCGTTCACGTGAACGCAAGTGACCTTTGACCTGCGCACCATGTTCTACTTTGTGATATATGGTGGCATAGCACTGTTTCGTACTAAAAACGAGGGCGTTTCCCAATGGTGTAGGGGTCACACAGTGGAATTCCCCCCAGAACAGATATGTAAAATTGAAAATGCCATTTTTTTTTTAGATTGTATTGATATAAATTCAGCCTAAAGGTTGATAGAAAATCAGAATGGATGAATTTAGAGAAAAATTATGAAACTTAGTTGTAAATTGGTGACAACATGCACATGGGAACGAGGGTATAATTTAGGTGCCATTTTTGTCACCGTAGCAGACGACTTAATACGAGCTGGCGATGGGCATATAATTTCCACTTTTTTGAAAGCTACTGGAGTTACTTGAGAAAGTCGTAGTGAATATAAACATCTCATTTGCGTAGTGGATACTACAGCCGTTCGAAAATCAGATCACATTTGGATGTTGTTGTTGTTGTGGAAATGACAAGTCAGTTATGTAATTTTTTCCCCCGAACGTTCTATGTTTTGGAATGAAAATGTTCCGGAGATAGATTCATTTATTTTCATATAACACAGTTTTTTGTGTTTAGAGTGGTATGACAGCGAGGCACCAAACGTAGGGCTAAACACAGCAATACTGTAAGACATTATAGTACATAGCACCCTATGTGTTTCAGTTCAAGGTTTCTCCCGGTATAGTGAAACGAACCGGAAGTGACATCGCAAAAGTCTAATTGCAATGTGCGCTTCAATCACTCTTCTATATGATTAAGTCCAGCAAGGTTTTTTGTATTAGTATACGTTTTCCATGATAAATACAAGTGATCATCACAGTGATAGCCATATTCTTGTATTCCAGTCTGGTCATGAGCAGTCCTGGATTTCCACACATTTTTATGGCGGAAAAAGTCTTTGTGGAATTTTCCTTCATTTGATGGTCCTGATGTCAGGCGTTACGTGGGACTGCTTCGCCACAGGTACTCGTTTTTTTCCCCCATTTGGCCTTCGGAAGTGCCCGCACATTCTATCGTTACGAAAGAGTCTTCCGGGTATCCATAGACCGGTTCTATGCCAAACACATGAGGGATGTTAGGGATCGATATTCCGGCAGACCGCTGACACTGGCAATCGACACAAGATATGATGCACCAGCAATAACTATATGCATTATTAGCCAGATTGAAGCATCCTGTCTTTTGTATCCCGTAAAGAATTATGTTTGTATGGGGAGTCTATTCATGACACAAACTGTGTAGATAGGAACATCAAAATAAGGACATAACACTAAGATAGTATCAAGAGATATCTATTCTGTCGATGTTGGACATTGTCATGCTCATAATACAATTGTTGTATCATTGTAAAGTTGGGACAAAGCGATTTTGCCACTGTGACTTTGTCTTTGAGTTATATCCTGCGATTGTCAGCGAAATTTGCCCGATATTGACGTTGGTTCCACCTTGGGGACATGGGCACATCCTCTGCATTGGACTTGTTGGAAAAATTTGAAAGAACTCATCAGGACGTCGATCATTTATAATCATTGTCTCAATCCACACAGCAAGAAGAAAGGTAATAACTATCAACAAACACGGTGATGACAGCATTACGAATACATAATAACGAGTTGACAATATTCCATCATCACCATTAAATCGTCATAGCCATCAATATTTATTGGTGATGGGGCCTGGGTACCACCAATAGATGGCGCATGAAATCCTTACTGCTCATCAGAAGTTTTTGGTGACATCCAGCTCCATGAGGGAACAATACTGACCTCATCTCATTGGTGATGACAGGGCCTCGTTATCGATACATGATGATGAGTCATCACCATTTTCTGGATGTGTACGACCGTGTCATGTAATTATACGTGCTGGTTGAAATTCGGATTTTAACCAACATTTTAATGTAACGCTATACTGGTAATCAATGAACTTGGTTTGCTGTATTCAGTTTAGCTTTTACCCCAATCTTCAACAAAAAGACTGACTTCAATGGTACATACCCTATATCTATGTTTCCCGTTACCGACTTTTCAACACAATAGGTTTCTCGGCGAAAAAAAGCTACCACGGTTATCATGCAAAACGAAATTGGGACAATTCCGGATATGAATGTGATCGATTCCAGGAGTGTCGATAGATGTAGTAATAAGGCGGGGAAGGATTCGATGCGGATTAGCCTGGATCTGACCATGGCCGCTTTCCGGGTATGTGAGGTCATGACAGATGCCAATCGCAACCTGATAGTTCCAATGGGTAAGAAAATTGTAAAAGCTATATTTCTGTTGAGTATATCAAATGGTGACATTACATCACCGACCAAGGGTCTGCGTGTACACAGAGGATGCAAATGGCACAATATAAATACACGAAATTTCCTGGCGGCCATTTGATGTTTCACGACAATAAATTTCGAATCAAAAGAAGTAATAAAAATATAGCAATTAGGATGGGATGGTTTCCAAACCTTGCCGCAGAGCCAGGATGTAGAGAGATTGAGAGTCGGACGTGTTTTCACTTCGCTCCGAGAAATTTGTCTAATTATGCGGATTTCAGCTGATCTTAGCTCTGATTTTTGTGCAATATATTTTGTGAATACTTTTGGCAAATACCTGTGGTGAAAGTTTGGAATTATTTCTCAGTTTTTTGCTGTTCAGGGCGTTTTTCTGACTTGCTTTGGGGAGGCAGAGATCTGGCATTACTACCGTCTCGGTCTTTGTGACTGAGAGGGCCGGTGGGTTTTTTTTCTGCCTCTCTCTGTTTGTTCGCTGTCTGAAAATATTTCGAATTTTGCTGGTGTATATATATTCCCTTGGTCTAGTTTGTAGTTGGTTCGTTTTTCGTTCCGTTTGGCTTGGGTCGATTTACACATATCTGCGTATATCGAGCTAGGCTAAATACATGTACCTATTGAAGGTGTATACTGAAGGCTAGCCCTCAGAATACAGGTTTGAGCGAGGCTTTTGTTCTCTGTTCTTTTATTCCTCGGCATTACCAGTGCTGTAACTTAACTTTTTGGACAACCTGCAGTCAGGGCAGGCTCCAGCCTGAATCAGCCTGCCCCCTTTTTGTACTGCCTGCAATCAGGGCAGGCTCCAGCCTAAATCAGCCTGCCCACAATGAAGACTGCCTGGCCCGCACCCCAGCGTTTCACTCGAATAGTACATGTACTGTATTAATTCAAGTAACAATTAAAATCTATTTTCCGACAATTGCGTTTTGCCCGTCTGATCCTTTGATTTCATCCGACCACGGAAATTCATCTCGCCATGAAGGCACGAAGGTTCGTTTGCGTTTTTCTCTGTCATATAGTCTATTGCGCTCGGACGATGTTCCAGTGTTTGTTGTTTTGTTTGTTGGCGAATAGTTCGTCAAACACTTGTACATCTGGCAGGAAATGGCGGCCAATACGTGCCCTCTCCACGAAGCGGCTTTTATCGCGTGATCGTATACAGTTGAGCTATCCGTGGTAGATAATCGAATCATGGAGAATATATCCTTGGATACGGAGAACGATGGGAGCTCTTCTATGTGGAGGTGAATATCGACATACTCCAAGCGCGACGATAACGAGAAACTTAACATAAACGACGATGATTTAGGTAGAATTGTTGACCAATACATGATAGACAAACAAGTGCATGCCCGCCATTAAATAATAGACAAGTGAGTGATAATAAAGTGCATGCTCGCACGGGCAGGAGTATCGAAAGTACGGCATGCCCGCACATTTTTTTGCCTGCATTTGCATGCGGGCAGGCGTTAAGTTACAGCACTGATTACCCGGCAAAGGGTCAGGTTTAGAACTGAGCTATTGTTCGCCCGGGACCTCAGGTTCAGAGAGAGTGTATTGTTGTACTACTTGTATATAGTATTCGCCTTTGGAGTGAGGCTCCCTCGGGGGGTAGTCAATGTTTACTCTGTGGGGAGGCACACTGTTGGGGTTCGTGTGTGTTACTATTTGTAGTTTGTAGTTGTATTGAGACTCCCTAGTGGGACTTTGACTTTTTTTTTCCACTATGGCCTTTAGAAAATTTTAATATGAAATCTGCTAAAATAAGAGATGACCTTTCACAAGTCGACGAAAATGGAGAATATGAATCACTTTTCCTTGAATTAATGTTTCAAGATACGAAATACCTGGTAGGCTTATTTTATCGACCCCCAGGAAAAAATGTAAATAATTTCAATAGTCATCTACTTTCTCTCCTCAAATCAAAAAATATCGAAAAAAATAAGTGTGTTTTGATGGGTGATTTTAATATCGATCTTCTTAAAACCGATCAACACGGGCCAACCAAGGAATTTCTTGAAACCCTGAAATCCCATTATTTCTTTCCCCAAATTACTAAACCGACAGGAGTCCAATCCCGCTCAGCAACTCTAATTGATAACGTTTCACCAGGAAAATCTGTTATCCGGTATTTTCCTAACTGACATCACTGACCACTTCCCAGTTTTCCATATTCTGAAAACCAGTTACAGCTGTACACCAGCTAAACACAGTATCACGTACCGCAAATTTACAAATGAACAAAAGGAAAGATTTATACAAACAGTCCAGGACAGTGACTGAAATGAAAATGAGCACGATGGCACTGACCCCAGCTTGACCCTGGAAAACTTTGTTATAAAATTTACAAACATATATAATGATTGCTTCCCTCTGACAACTATTACAGCCTCTAAACGAAAAATCATAAAACCGTGGATCACACCTGCGATCTTAAACTCGATCCATGAAAAGAATAGACTACCGACTACGTCTTGCTGGACATGATGAAACTATCCATAATCAGTATAGAATATACAGAAATAAATTAAACCACATTATACGTACATCTAAGAAGCAATATTTCGATCTGAAATTTAATAAAGCCAATCAGGATATAAAGGGCACCTGGAAAACAATAAACCAACTGATGAACAGAAACAAATCAACTCAGATGCCAAAGACATTTCATGTCGACGGCGAAGAAATATCTGATAATGAAACAATTGCCATTAAATTTAATGAGTATTTTGGTACAATAGCATCAAGCCTAGATTCCAAAATACCTAAAACTGACACCAGTTTCAGAACGTATCTTGATACTCGAGTTCCTAATGATTTCCATTTCTCTCCAGTAACCCCGCAAATTGTAAAAACTACAATAATGAATATGAAATCCGCAGCACCTGGGTTAGATGATATCCGGATGTCACTTGTGAAATTAGTGTCTGATCATATCGCCGAGCCTCTTACATTAATTATGAACCTTTCCTTTTCCTCTGGTATTGTCCCTGACGTCTGTAAATCTGCTAAAATAACACCCATATTTAAATCTGAAGACCAATCAATCCTGTCGAACTATAGGCCAATATCTATCTTACCGTGTGTTAGTAAAATACTTGAGAAGCTTGTTGCTACGATGATAACAGAATTTTTAGAAGCAAACGATGTAATCTCAAAAAATCAATATGGTTTTAGGGCCAACCACTCTACATCCATGGCTGCGTGTTCTTTGTATGATATACTCGCATCTGCAAAAGAATCTAAAAATTTCAGCATTGTATCATTCTTAGACCTATCCAAAGCTTTCGACACCGTGAATCACAATATTCTTCTTTCTAAGCTAGAACATTATGGTTTTCGTGATCAGTCGATCAGTTGGTTTCGCAGTTATCTGACAAATAGGTCACAAACTGTAGTCTATAACGGCAGTTCCTCAGATTGTTTACCTGTTGAAATCGGGGTTCCTCAGGGATCAATTCTAGGTCCTATACTCTTCCTTATATACATAAACGACTTGAATAGATCTACAGACTTACTTAAAATTATTCTCTTCGCTGATGATACCAGTACTGTATATTCTTCTGAACACCTTGCTGACACCATTAAAATCATGTCTGAGGAATTACATAAAATACATAACTGGTTCTGTTGTAACCGTCTATCACTGAATATAAAGAAAACAAAGTATATTATCATTAGGCCAAATAGCCGAAAGCGATCAATTGATAATGTCGAATTAGCTATTTCTGGACATCAAATTGAACGTGTCAGTAAATTTAAGTTTTTGGGCGTCTTTTTCAACGAGGAACTAAACTGGAAATCACACATAAATTATATCTGTAATAAAATTTCACGAAATATCGGAATCATTAATTACTTAAAGGTGAAATGCAAAGGTTTGTCTGAATCACTTGATATTTGCAGTAAGATTGGAGAAATAATGTGTATATTAATTTCATTTCATTTTAAAACATTTGCTTGAGCCTAATCAAGTTAAAAACTAAAAAATATAACGCTGTACCAAAACGAAATTTCTATCCGTACATGATTACCTCCCCCTGGGGGCGCTGCGATCCGTGACGTAGCAGTGGAACCAGACACAACATTCGTCTGCACATGGCGCGAATCATGTAGACAGGGAAGCGACAAGTGTTTATTTTTGAAGATATTTCTCGGTGTTTCTGTGCCTCCGTCGGCAAGGATATTCAGAAAAGTTAACATGCCATTTTGTGCCGCATATAACTGCGCAAATCGTACTGATCGTAGTCCGGCGAAGGGTATTAGTTTCCATGCTTTCCCGCGGGATGAACAAATCAAGAAAAAATGGATTCATTTGATTCGGCGGGATTCGTTTGTAGCAACAAAAAACAGCACGATGTGTTCTGCACACTTCGAGGAGGATTGTTTCGAGCCATCATATGCTCTAAAAGTGTATTTTGGACTAACGGAAACTCCGTCGGGTTCATCGATGCGCCGTCGGCTGAAGCCTGGGGCGTGTCCTACGATGTTTGCCTTCACCACGGAGAAGGCTACGCCTGTCTTCCGAGAAGCGGCTGAAAAGCGGCGGCGACTAGAGGTACCAACCTGTAACCATTTCGGTCATCTATACGGAGTAAGACTGACCCTGGGATCGTGTGTATCCATTTCAGACTACTTTCGGCAACTGCTAGAGGGAATTTTCATAAATCAGTACCACGTGACTTCGTTAGCCAATCAGCTAAAGTCTACCGACGTAACCCCAACGTAACCCGCCATTTTCGAGTCATGTGATGATCTACTTCTTCAAAATTTCAGATCTACCACACCTCTTGTATGATACGAAGTTATTCATACCTATATATTTTGTAAGCCCAGGCAATATCTATTTCCGGGGTATGTATGAAAACCTGCAATTTATCAGAGTTTTCGAGTCTGTTCTTCGCCGGATGAAGGCCGAACAGAATCCGGTAAAACCGGATATCGCTCCGCAATAATGGAGACACACGATTCGCAAGCCATCTTATGGATGGCGAAGTGTACGAAATGTAGAGGTACGTATGTACGTCATTTTCCTCAAGTGTATGTACCGTACTTGAACAGTTCAATGTGCGATTGATTATATTGTAAGACCTTTTTTATTACTTGGTTTTCCAACTGTCGATCTCCATTTTGTCAAAGTAAAATACAAAGAGTTCGAATTTTCGATGTTTTTCATATTTTCCTCTGTCTCCGCCTATGTGCTACATTAACTGATGCATCTGTCATAGAGGGGGGGGGGGGATATAAAACTGGAACTCGCAAATTCAGTGTAAATTTGCCTTGTCCGTGTGCTCACTGCATGCAACAATATATTTGTGTCTCACAAATGATTCTTAGGTTACTTTCTGATTATTTTTTTTGTAATAGGAATGACTGTAATCCTGTAGAGGAAAGAAAATTCATAGCGTTTGAGTCGTCCCTACTGCAACTGCTGTCCCTATGCACCATGTGCTTCACGCCATGCACGGTTGCTGTGAAGAAAGTTCTGGGAACCTTTGTCGTGCTGTCCGCAAGCTGCAGCAAGGGACATACCAGAGACTGGACCAGTCAGCCATGTCACAAAGGTATGCCCATGGGTAACATGCTATCTGCTGCAGCTACGCTATTTAGTGGGTCCAGCCCAGCAACCATGGTCCACTTTTTTAATCATATGAGACTGCAGATGATTTCACTCCGAACCTATTTTATGGTGCAGTCAGCATATCTGTGCCCAGTAGTTAAAGAGGTTTGGGAAGAGGAGAACAAGACCCTTCTCGAAGAGAGAAAAGGAAAACTGATGGTACTGGGTGGTGATGGTCGATGTTGTTCGCCTGGTCATACAGCAAAGTATGGGGCTTACTCTCTGATGGACTTAGAGACCTCGAAAGTCATAGAAACTCAGCTAGTACAAGTAAATCTGTGTTCAGATTTCAGTTGTGTTCAGCATTATTCTTATCTATTTGTCTGGTTGTTTTGAGACATTTGTTTGCTTGCCATTTTCTGTGCTTGTTATACCCCCTATAACAAACGTAGTGAGGGTTGGGGGGGGGCTTATACTGGAATGAGCCTGTCAGTCCATCCGTACTCATGTGTTGTATCTCACTTCCTGGTTGACCAATGTTGTTTGTCCCCCCGCCACGAAATGCTACCTGTCCGTCCTTCCCAACCATGTTGTGAACGCGATGTCTAAGAACAATTCAACTGATCGACTTCAAACTTGAAGGGTGTCTTCACATCAGTGAGAAGATAGCTGGGATTGTTTTTCACCAAACTGCGTTATCCAAGATGGCCACTGTCGGCCATCTTAGATTCCATCCGTCCCAAAAATGTTGTGAACGCGCTTTCTCGAGAAAAATTCAACCGATCGATTTAAACTTGGGGAATGTAAGATGGCTTGGATCTCAGACTCGTTTTTGGGCACAACGATGCCACCGGATGGTATTTCTACATCGTCCTGCCTTCCATAGACAATTTTGCAACATTGTCCTTCACAATTATTTTATGTCCTTCACATCAAGAAGACCACACTCTTAGCAACAATCTAACATCACACAAAATATATATGGTGATTATATCCCATGTGTGTGAGACAGGCTTTTAGCTAGGATTTTGATTTTGGGGAGTCTCAATTGCCTATCTCAATTGCCTATTTTTAAGGGTTTTGCTGAAAACAAGGAGTCTCATCCCTATCTCCACCATGTTAAATTTCAGGGAGTCTCATTTTAAAATAGGGAGTCTCAAAGACCCTGAGACTCATGCATAGCTAAAAGCCTGGTGTGAGAAGCCAGTTTCCAGACAAGCTTCTTGGCGGGGGACCTGCTAGCTACTCAGCTTGTTAATTTTGTTTCCATGACCCTAAAACATCATTTAAGTTGAGCTCAATGCTAAACAGAAGAATATTTTGATTTTCATTATGTAAATTTATATTTTACATGATGATTCTGCTATGGGGGTCAGGCCTTGCATCAGCTCAGGCCCAGACTCCTGGGGCCTATTCATAAGCCTGGTAAAGGCTTAACGTCGATGTCCTTTTATATTGAAAGCAGCCAGCCGTGATAAATCCTAACCAGGCCTGTCAATAAGTCTGTTGTCATTTTCAGAATGCAAGGTCTGAGGGATAATCTGTAAGCCAGATTGCAAAATTTCTAGTTGAAGTTTATTTTATGTTCACTATGTTCATTGCTTTTTATTTCATGGGTGTATTTTTATAAAGATTCATCTCCCGATAATGAGAGCAGTATATAATGTTATAAATATATTTCTTGTCGTAGAAAATTTCAAATCTTCTCATGTCTGAATTTCATAGTAGAAAATATGTAGATCATGAATCGTAAAGGACCCTTGAATGTGATATTTTTGATAACTATAAAAACTATATCGATCCGAGGTCTATTTGTAATGTTCATTAGTATCATTGTATGTTTTCCAGAGTAATCAGGTTAAAAATTCAGCAGCCATGGAGCTCGAGGGTCTGAAGAGGTGTTTAAACAGCCTTGGTGGTGCAGGTGTGAAAGTGGGAGAATTGGTGACAGACCGACATACCCAAGTAAAGAAGTACATGCGAGTGCATCAGTCAAAAGTCAAACACCATTTTGATGTTTGGCACATGGCCAAAGGTACGTTATTTTCTGAAATTCTGTTTACTCCTGTTGTTACCAAGACCATCCAATATATCAGACATGTACAACATTATATTCTCAGAGAGTTAAGACTTTTAATAATTAACAATTTTAGGATTGTATATTTTACATTTTGCACTTCAACTAAAAGGTGTGAAGAAGAAGCTGGACAAGATCGGGAAGAAGAAGGGGTTGGAGGTTGTGGGGCGCTGGTCCGCCTCAATATCCAACCACATGTACTGGTGTGCTGCCAGCAGTGGAGGGAGGGGGCCCTTGGTGTTAGCCAAGTGGATGTCGCTGCTAAACCACATTTGCAACACACACAAGCACACAGACAAATTGTTCAAGAAATGCCAGCATGGTCCACTAGAAGACCGGGAGTGGCTGTTACCAGGTAAAACTAGTATTATTAGTTATTCAGATTTTTCGCAGGATGTATGGAAAGTTATATCACCCTCCCTGAAACAAACTTTTCATACATCCTGGGAAAAACCTGAAAAATGAATTTATTATCCCTCAAGCCTATTTTCATACTGTACCACAAATTTTGTTTACAAAATCAAGCTGCAACGAACGAAACAGCGTGTCTCGTTTCCGAACTGATCGGCATGTTCAAGCCACCGTTCTGTCGAAGCGAGTATCCTAGTAATCGCGCGCTGATATTGAAAGCGTTTGCATCCGAGGTAGATTTCCGGAACAAATAACACTTTTGGTGAGTTATATGTCTGAAAATTCCAGGGACAATGATGCGGTATTACTTTGTTCCATTAAATTTTGACGAGTGGACAAAATTAAGTTATTCTATGGATTTCGATATTTGGTTCGCTGAAGTTTCGAGGGGAGACCGTCGTTTCTGAGCT
>JAVTVY010034004.1:0-14961 GCA_036873755.1 Hanleya hanleyi
AGTGGGAGGTTGCAGTTTTACTACAGATGACGGTGTTAGTATTCATTTGTGGCCTAAAGGCGAGAAAATCGCTGCAAATTGGACGAAATTTGTACGCAACACGAGGGTGTGGAAAGAGGGCCCGAGCCAGTACTCGTATAATTTGCTCGGCACATTTTGACAGAAAGACATCATTCGAGGACCTCTACAGCGTAGCAGTTGAATTCGGGTACAAACCAAAACTAAAGAGAACAGCTATTCCAACTATCAAACCTAAGAACAATCAGAATGTGACGGCAAAGAAATCGGACAACAAGGAAAATCTATCACGGACATCGGCTGGAAGAACCTAGCCTGCAAGCGAGGCCTCGGGCAGGGAGACGGCTGTACATGCCCTGCTCGCTCTCGCGTCCCTGATGAACGCCCAGAATGCTATCCATGATGTGGCATTTGTTGCTTGAGCACCTACAAGTTAGACTGGATGAGTCTCTATTTCATATATACTATTTAATAATAATAAAATGATCTTTTATAAATATATATACGTTTGATAAGTAAATAAATAAAAAAATAAAAAGTCGTACAGTGATCGGGCAAACCGATCGCCTTTTAATGTTTTGTTTTTTTCTGAACACCAATTGGAGTGAATGGCTGTAGATACAGAAGTGACATTTGAGATTGTGGGAATATCATGTTCGATTTCAATTTAATTGACGTAATTTGTCAAAAATTGAGCAAATGTGAATGCCGATCCATCACGTCGGTTCGACACCCACTCACCACGGCTTACTTTTCGCCATGAATGTCCGAAGTTTTTTTATCAAACTATATAATTCTGAAATTGGTATTTCATGGGGATTATGGGAAAACAAACAAAATTCAAATCGGACTTATATCAGTAGAGTTATCAACAGTTTACTGTCCATACTGCCGAATCCTGGAGTTTATCCCTTCGAAAAGGCCGCCTCGGTCAGTAACAACAACAACAACAACAACACAGACGTGCTCGTTCTTTACATCACAGAATCGTTCTACATTCAATACAGTTTGAAATATATGGACATTTGGTCTTATAGATGACGATAATAAGGTTTCCAGTCAAGTTGCATACCAATCTGTATTCAACAAATGACCTCTCCGAATCCTGTCGTCGTCGAGTTCCACGTTGTCAGAATGGTTGTCACTGTCAGAATCGCAGCCGTACGGCTCAAATTGATAGGGCTGAATTCCGCCGTTGGTCTTCAAACAACTGTTAATTTGCCCGTCATCATCCTCCTCTATGTCTATTTCATCTTCTTGGCGAAAAACATTTCCATCTAAGGAGCTGATATCGCTCGAATCGACATCTGAATCGGAGCTCTGACTGCACTCGCTTTCCATGTTATCCGCTGTTTTTTCTCAGGCAATTGCCCTGCGTGACGTCATCAACCCAGCTGTGAAAGTGTGAAAAAGCCCACTTTGCTCCCATATTACGTGTGTTTCTGATCAGATTAGAATTTTTTCAATATTTTTTTCATACAAAGTGAAGTATGAACTATGATTTTTAGACCAAAAAAAATTCTGTTTGGGGGTTGACCTTTAAAATTGTTTGAGACTATCAAATTGATATACAGTGCAACACATGCATATTGCCAAATAACAGGCAAGGCTGGGCCATTCAAAATATTATTTACGTTTACCGTCCAGCGTATTTTTTTTACATTTTCGCGAACCTGTAAAAATGTCTGTTTCAAGGGGAATAACTCCTTGCGCATCCCGTAAGGGGAGTTTACTCTGTCCAGGGGTAGAATTTCGACGCAAAGACTCGCCTAAAATGGAACTTGCGATTCGCACAATCAAAGCTTAGCCTTATCAGTGTGGTGTTCATTCAGAGAGATTTATTCGATATTTCACAGAAATTCAAGTCAAATAGCTGACCTGTAATCAGAAAACTCCGACAGATCTTTTCATCTTGCTGCACAACGGACAGTGGCGGGGCTTCTTCACATGTTTTGATGACGTAACGTGCAAACTACACCTCGGAAACCTTTGCTCGTTTATTTTCTGGAAGCCTTGAATGCTCTCTGTAAAGGTTCCCGACTGGCGCCATAGTGTGAATGCTAACATGCGGTCGTCAAACGGAAAGTACACGAGCATGAAAATGAAAACCTGAGACGTTTGGAGTTTATTTAGCAGATAATTTTGATTCGGATTCATTCATAATTAGAATGACAAACAATTTCCCCTGAAACAGCACATCAGGAGAAGTAGTATTAAGCGGCAAGAAATTTATGAAAATAAAAATGGATCGTTTCTTCAGAGACATTGCCTGCATGAGACCTGTCATGAACAACAGCAGCAATGCCGTCCACCCTTTACGTTGAAAACACGCATTTCTTTAGAAGTCAGTTTATTTGAAGTCAAGATTTTAAATTTAACGGTGCTGCAGTTCTTGCTTATGTCTGTGGCTTTCGAATTTTTGTTGGTAATTTAGATCTTCCACTGTAAAAAACATCGCGGTATGAAATGAAAAATATGCGAGACAAAAATATCAGGAATTTCCTTATTTTTTAATGTTTTAATCCATGGCAAACTGTGAGGCCTACTCTTTATAAGGCTCATTAATAATAATTGTTTGTTTTACTTTAACATCAACTGAAGACAGGAAATGGGGCAGGTGTCAGATTTTATTTATATCTTTTGTCTTGCAATGCAGACAGTCATGACAGTCCCAAATTATTTGCTTGCGATACAAAGATACAAAACAATAAGACTCAGAGTATATACACATATACTTACCATACAGAAAAAATGTTTAGGTTGAATACCGCTCATCAATGGAGATAACCAACCACTCGCCTGAACTTTTAGGTATGCTAACCAATCCTGAGAACAATTAAGGTGATTTCAATTCTTCCCATTGAGAAGTTCATACATGTATCTAGTTGTGCAGTACCCAGCATTGGCAAAAATAGTGACTGGTCACGAAACGTTGGGTGCGGGAAATGTGTATTCTCGCAAACTGAGCCAATGAGAATTCAGTTTCTCGCAAAATTTTGCGAAATTCTATCCCTGGTGGCGCTGCTGGTGAAGGCCATCAAAATGGCCGACACGGACGTTGTCGTGTCGGTGTAGTTTTGTCATTAACAATCTATATTCTTGGACCATTCAACTGTTCCGAACATGCAATTGAATGAATATTAATGGCAACTGTCTAGAAGCCACAAAGCATGTGTAATTATGATGCATAAAAACTTTAGACGGGACCTGTACATGCAGCATAAACTGACTGAACACATCTGTCGCAAGTTACTGAAGACATTCATCGGGGGGAAAAAAAAGGCAAAAAAAACCCCCCTTTTTACCCACCTTTTTCAAATTGCGTTACAGAAACACATTTTTTTTTTAGAATGGCCCTGGTTAAAAGCAAATTCCTGTTTAGCATCACGCCCCACCCCCCCCCCCTAAATTTTGTTCGCCCCAACTGGAGTGTCGACTGCGAAAACGGTGGCCTCAGTAAAAACCGGAAGTGCACACGCCAACACGACAAATGTGGTCGTAAGCTAGGCAGACAATTTTTTACTGAACTAGAGCCTATGGGCTTTAATGAGATCTGGTAGCTGGGTTATTGGGGGATAAGTTTGTAATGAAATAAACGCACAATTATATATTTAATTTCAAGTTAAGGACAGGTGGCACCAGGCCCGAATGTATGTGGCTAAAACACTGTAGTAACACCAAACCGGCAGGTAAGGCTGTCTTCTATACTGGCTAATATCTAGGTAGCAGAAGTTACTACAATTGGCGTCAGAAGTTAAAATATCAAGCGTAGAATTGTGATTATTTTTCGACAATTTTTCGCTCGATAGTGAACTGAGTGCAGTGCCAAGTCCGGCGGCCATCTTTGGATTTTTGAAAATTGGGGTGTGAAAATCTTCATTTCCGAGTCCTGACAAACTTGTTGGCTTTCAGTTACGATTGGGTCGATATAAACTGGAAGTGAGTTACTTTATGAAAGGGGTTTTGTGAAAATTAGAGCTTCCAGCGAAATTCTGAAATATTTTTTTTTCTCTCGTCGCCATGGTCACGTTTTTTCGCGATGGCGGATTTTCCAAATGAAATTGATTTGGCTTTCATTGGTTGTGAACTAGAGATTATACAGCAATAGTTCTGAAGCTCTGTGCAATATATGGAGTAGTTTGACAATGATTGTTTCGTGAATTTAGCCAAAAACAATCTGTGTGTTGTGACGAAAATTGGACCCTTGATAGTCTTCTCTTTCGTCAGATCGACTTGATTTGCCATATTTGTCTGGGTATAATTTATCGCGAGTGAAGCGGGGTTATTTTGAACTACCCCAGGTTACAATTTGGTTTGAGGTCGCGTTCCTTTTGAAAATTTTGCGAGTTTACTGACACGTTGTTGTTGTTATTTGGAACAACAACAACAACGACAGTAACTTGAAGGGTTACATTCGGAAATAAAAAGGAATAGGATTGTAATTGTTTAGGTTGGTTAGATGGCCAGTGTAGCGGGCAGACTTGCCTGCTGGTTGCCTTCAATATTGCACCTTAGATTTAGCTAGAATTTTGTGTGATTTGGTGAATTTTGAAGTATTTTTATTTTTTTTTTCTGAGATAGTATTTGGTAGGGAAAATTAGGAGTAGAAGTTGGGATAAAGGTTTTGAAGGTGCAATATTTGAATGATTTATATGTTAATGTTTGTGTTGTCATGTATGTGTACCGGTACTGTTTGTGTGTCCATATGTGTATTTTTGTGTTTTGTTCATAGTCCTGTTCCGTGATAATTATATTTTGTATGTGCTTGGTTGGGTTGGTAATGTTGGGGTTTTTGGAGAAGATTTGGAGCATGGGATGAAGTTTTAGTGACTGAATGCGGTCAGATTGGTCATTTCCTTTCGGTTCGGTGATTGAGTTTGGGGTACAGGGTCATGTACTGCATGACCTTGTGATGTACGTGGATTCATCAGTCGTGCTGTTGACAAATTGTGGTTATTCTTGCTGTGCCACTGGTATATTTTTGCACGGTTGTCTTATCGAGACTTGTTTGTGGGAGTCTATCGCACTGTCAATTTCTGTTGACCATTTTTCACTGGTGTGGTCGACTTACAATGTATAGCAATAGTTTGGCTTTGTATTATCGGTCAAACTACATTGATTTTTCCGGTGGTCAGTTTTTGTGAATTTGATTGGGACATTCACTGAAAATCTATGGCCTAAAGGCTAGAGTTCAATTTAGTAATTTGTGGAATTCGCCCAATTTCATCGTCAAGTTCACCTGGCCTGACCTGGTAGCTATTGCGCGAGGGATTAGCTGGTGCTTATGTTGAATGTGGGGGGATTTTCTCTCATTTGATTGAAATTCTTGCTAGCCATGGCATAGAACATTCAAATTAATGTTTCAATAGATTTGCTAATATATTGGTACCTAGTTTATTTTTGGACTTGGTCAAAATTTATCTTCATAGCTTGGCTACTAACTTTGTGGCTTTTCGTGAGGTGTTACTTGTAGCTGAATGCTACCTGTGAGTGTACATAGTGAATAGATAAATTGCTGGTGTTCATTCTGATTGAAATTGAATTGACCTCGTATTCTGTGGTGGTCAGTATACACTGTAAACCTTGATGGTGTACTCATTGGTGACTTGCACTGTAAAGAGGGTGAGTGATCAGTGTTGCTGAAATACACTCAGTATTTTGGGAATAATAAATTTTGAGTTTAAATAAACAGTCAATATTTTGGTGATGGGGTGTTAACAAACTTGTACCATATTTAATCAGATTTTGATCTGGTGAATGTGGTTGATTGTTTGGTGTTCATTACAACACAAACTCAGATGGTATTTCGAGATTTGAGTGTTGACATATCAACACTGCACTCAATTTGATTGTGGTCTGGTGGTGTCAAGTGACACCATCTGATTTTGGTTGAGTGATTAGTGTTTATTAAAACACTCGTCCCTGAGTTTACTTTGAAAAAAAAAAAAAAAAAAAAATTCTTTTGAGTGTTGACATATCGGCGCTACACTCAATTATATTGTGGTCTGGTGATGTGAAGTGACACCATCTGATTTTGGTTGAGTGATTAGTGTTTATTAAAACACTCTCTTATATTTAGTTGAAAAAAAAAATATATATAAATACAACCAATTGGTGTAGCATCGACATTGCACCCGATTAGAGTATTGGGTATTGTTGGGCAGCACCAGTTGATTTTGGGAACATTTGAAGGCCATTTTGAATAGATAAGCAGCCATAATTTAGTTGATTGCAAAATTCCAACTTGGTGAATTTTGATCCTATTTATTTTGGGAAATAGACTTTGATTGTTGATAACTCCGTCTCATTTGGTATTGATTGACACCATTTGATGATTGTTTGGTATTCAACCCACATTCTATTGAGCCCTTAGGCACTAACTGGGCCACTAGAGACAGCGATTATTTTGTATTTTATTTGGCTTGGTTTGTTTCTAGTTTTTGGACTCCACAGGGAAGTTGCAACAATGCGTTGACTGCGGTAACGCGTGATGCACTTGTTTTGAAGGGTCTTGTTTTTTGTTTTTTTTTCTGATGGATTTGAGTTGAATAAGCACACTAGAGCGCATTGACTGCGGTAACGTGTGTGCGTTCAGCTCATAAGTGCTTCATATTTTCCAGTGAGTTTCTGGAGTGGAAACTCAGTGGGTGTGAGTAGTTGACACAACCACTTAGTTCTGTTTTATACAGAAAACAGAATTTATTGTGCATCACAGCCATTGCTGTCAAGTTGGTTGACCGGTAAATTTTGAACTGCGCATTTTACTTTTCCTGCAGCTTGGTTGGAATTTATTGTAGCTAGATTTGTACCATTGGAGGCGAGTCTGGTTGATAGTATTTTGGCAGATCAAATAAGGCAGGTAAATTTATTTTATGGCAGCCATTTTGGAAGTGAGTATTGCGGTTTATTGAATATTTTCATTTGCATTTTTGTGGAGTCCCACAATTCACACCATGACAGAACTGGTACCGGTAGACGTATCAATGGCACATAATATTGAACAATTCCAGAAGAATCCTTTGATGGAGAATTCTCTTATTAGTGGGGTAGATGTTTCCATTTGCCCTGAGTATGTTTCAGATTTAATTGAAAAACATGTAGGCGAATTGCGAACTGAGATGGAAAATCACATTCAAAATTTAAGGGGGGAAAGGGAATCTGTTGTTCAGAGTCTCTCTCAGACCTTGACAGAATGTGTTATCAGAATCGATCAGCTGGCAACTAACCAGAAAGAATGTGTTACCAAAATCGGTCAGCTGGTATCTAACCAGGAGAAGTGGGAAACAGTAGGTGAACAACTTGGAATGATAATGACCATGATGCAAGGCCAGGGGACTAGTCCAATGGTTAGAGGGGTGGGGGCTGATGCTAGTTCAGTGCAGACTGGTGATGGTGCTGTTGGCTGTCCATGGGCAACGTTGAGCAGGAAAATTTGTCTGTGGTCAATGTTGCGCAAATGCCGGGGTTGGGGGGTGGGGAATGTAATTCTGGTGAGGGTACCCAGCATGCACATTATATGGATGCAGGAGTGGTGGATGCTTGTGAGGGGTCAGGGCATCATCAGAGGGTGGAGCACCCTTCTGTGCCCATCTCTGACCCTTTCGTCCCTTCACATAGTAAGGTTGGGGAGGAGCACAAAGGTAGCCATTCCTCTCCATCCATTGATCATTCTGACATTGCTCATGGTCAGGAGGACAAGGGAGATAATTTAATAGGGTCAAATGTTTCGCAGCCTATCCGGCAACATAAAGCGAGTTCGAGATCACGTCGACTTCTCCGTGGTCCTCGAACAGTACGCTGGCGTAGCCGTAGCCCTTTAACATCACGTGGCCGTAGCCCCTCGGCATCACCTTTTATACGTAGTAGCAGCCGTTCACTTCCGAAAACATTAGTTTTTTCCGGCGATGCCAAAGGTTGGTCGCCGTTTAAAATTAAATTTGAATTAGAAGCTCAAGATCGGAAGTGGAGCAAGGCCAAATCTCTAAAGCGTTTGACTGAGTGCATGCATGGCAAGGCCATCGAGTATTACTCTTTCTTACCGAAAGCAGTTTGTAATTCTTTCGCTGAGCTGTTTGAAGCCTTAGACAAACGGTATGGCGATCTCGAGCCTCCTCAAGCAATCCGACATCGGTTGCAGTTGGAGGAGCGGGGGGCCGATGACACTTTGGCTGATTTTGCTTATAGGTGTGTTGAGTTAGCTGTGAAGGGTTATCCGGGGGCTCCACGTGAGTTAGTCGAATCGATAGCTGTGGAACAATTTTTCAAAGGTTGTCATGAACCACAGGCTGTAGTTTTGTTTGCTATGGAGAAAGACCCCAAATCTATTCAGGAGGCGTTGACATGTGTGAACGCCTCACTGTATAATCATCAAGCTTTGAATGTAGCAGGGGTCCGTCTAGTTTCCACGAAACTCGAGTCTGTGGGAGGGAATTTTTTACAGGAGGGTCGGGGTGAGTCTCCATTGAGACTTGTTACTCCTCCCAAGCTACCGGTAGCCTGTGAAGCCCCTATTAACAGAGTTACCTGTTACTCTTGTGGGAAAAACGGGCATAAGAGCTTCCGATGTCCCCAAATACGATGCCATCTTTGTCGCCAATTAGGGCACATAAGTCGAAGTTGCCCCATTCGCACTAATCTGGACGGGTTGGTTACCACAGGAGGACCTGCCTCGTCGGATGGTGCCGGGTCGACTGCTGCCGTTAGAGGCATTACCGTGTCTGGGGCTCGGGAGGGGGCAATGGTAGTTCCGGTCAGGGTCGGGTCCCTTCCAGTGAGTGCGATAGTGGATACTGCTTCTCAGGTAACAGTGATGAGTCCGGAATTATTTGGAACGTTAGGGCTTATGGGACTGTCATCCACTCCCATTAAGCTAACTGGTGCATTTCAGGGTACGGCCAGTATGGGAATGTTGGTTCGACAGGTTCCCCTTTCCATTGCAGGGTTTAACTGTTTTGGAGACATGGTTGTAGCCCCGGTGGTTCAGGATTTGTTACTGGGCTCGGACTTTCTGTCCGCTTATGGCTGTGTCGTTGACTTTAGGAAGAAGGCCCTGGTTATTGGGAACATGGGGGTTCCTGCAGTAAAATGTTGATGCATGATGACCGGTTTGGACATTGCTTCAGTTTAGTTCTCTTTTAGCATTGGTAATGTTAGGGGGCAATGCAGATTGGCAGTGGGCAATGGCATGTGGCGCCATCTAGCACACTCTTTTGAGTTGATTTTGATGTTGGTGATGTCTTTGTATTTTGATATAGGTGATGTGACATTTTGGTTTGATGTTGTGTAGGTTGTTTTTTGGTTGTTGGGGGAAAGATAAAAAAAAAAATGATAAAATGTCTGACAAGAAATCTGTGATATGTGTGGATGTTGGATAATGATGTGCTGTGTTGGATAATGGTGTGTTGGTGGATTTGTGGTGTGTGGACCAATATTTCAGAATGATTATTTTTGGTAGATTGAGTGTTCAGTAGAGTGTGGTGTGTGTACCTATTTTAGAACAGTTGGTGTGTTGGGAGAACATGTGATGTGTGTTGGAAAAATGTGCAATGTGTGTTGCAGTGGAGATATGTTCAACTTTTAGAGGGTTAGGAGAATGGTTTGAGTGAAAGTGTAGTGGATGGGGTTGTGGAATGGCGGGTTGGGTAATTTATCTGTGGGTTAACAACCCTCACGGTTGGCCACATCATTCGGCATTGGTTAAATGGAAGTTACTTGGATGCTAAATGAGTTTTTGCCGAGGTGTGTGCGAATTGTGATGGATGATTTAACAAGGGGAGAGAATGACGGGGCAATCCATGTTGGAGACACAGGGCCAAAGGAGTTTGTGGCCACAACTCTGCTTGTGTCTTCTCTATGGAAGCCCCAGTGAGTTATGCACCGGTGTTTGTCATCCCGGTTTAAATTTATTGAATCAGGGTCTGAAATAAAAGTCAGACATCGGACAAGCCTTGACCTTGTTTGGTTGAATGCTCACTGTGGAGCATTATGTCTGATCAAATTCGGGGATCATTTTGGATATGTTTATTCAGACCCTGGCTAATTGATCATTGGCAATGCGGTAACATCAGCAACGCAGTGCACTTCTGTTCAATGGATTCCGATATTCCTTCTGGTCCTGCAGATTCATCCACATGTTGAGTTGACGTGTTAGCGGCACCTTGTGCACGGGTGTTTCACATGCGTTGATTCTTCATGTGTGTGTCTCTGTTGATGCATACAGAGGATACTGGTTTCCTGAAGCCTTGAGCTATATGAGTAGTCCCACAATGTATGGAGGACTGACAGGCAGTTACTGTTGTTTTAGTCAGACTATGTTCGTTAGCCAGTCACTCAACTATTGAGAGACTGAGTGTCTTGCAGTTATTGCCTAAGTCAGACTATTCTTGATGGGATATCTGATATAGCCAGTCCCTCTAGTTAGGGAAGTCTGGCAGTTATTCCTTGATCAGCCTGATTATACATGTAGCCAGTCTTTCAATTTAATAGGGACTGATAGGTTTTCAAACTGAGCAAGCTCTCATCGAGTGCTGACAGTCTAAAAGTTATTGTCGTTAGTCAAAACTTGATAGACTGTCTGATATAGTCAGTTAGTCAAAACTTTATAGACTGTCTGATATAGTCAGTTAGTCAAAACTTTATAGACTGTCTGATTAGTCAGTCCCTCAATGTAGGAGAGTCTGGCAATTATTTCATTAGTCAGTCTGTTTCTTGACAGGCTGTATAGTGTAGCTAGTCTCTCAGTTTAAGAGGGGCTGACAGATTATAAAATATCAGGTGCATTTTGTCAAACATATGTTTGGACTGTCTGATATAGTTGGTCCCTCAATTTAGGAGAGTCTGGCAAGTATTTCCTTAGTCAGTCTGTTTCTTGACAGGCTGTATAGTGTAGCCAGCCTCTCAGTTTAAGAGGGGCTGACATTATAAAATTGAGTGAGCCCTTAATTTATGAGGGGAAGGGGAGGTTGGGGGAAAAGGTAGATTCCATAGTGAGTCGGACTGGTACTTAAAGTGGGCCAGTTCGCTCCAGCTCCTTTGGGTCTTCTTTGGGAAATTAGAGGTCTGTTGAAAAATCGACCTGAGGGTTGGGGTTAGAGATCAGCTTCCATGATCTGGGGTTGGGTATTTTATTGTCGGACTAATATTACGTAGTTTGTTGTTAGGTAATGTCCGGTTTTTAGCCCAGTTCAAAGTTGGGGAAGCTTTAGGTACAGTTTCGTACTTTTATGGTATGTTTTTTATCCTTGTGAATACTTTGCTGGAGTTTTAGACTCTGTCAGTCGCTGGTATGCCCTTCCCCAAAAAGAAAAGGGGGAAGAGTGTAGTAAGAATAGGTTTTCTCACTTGCCAGAATTAGACCATTAACGAATAGTGTCAGGGGAGTGCTTTATTATAGAGTTATCTCCCCTTGGTAGAGGGCGCTGATTGTCCATTAGCCAATCAGAGTAACTCGCGGGCTTGGTAAAGGAGCCAGAGAACGACTTGACCTGGACTGCAACAGACGTGACACGACTTCTCTCAGGGGATATAACCGGCAGGTAAGGCTGTCTTCTATACTGGCTAATATCTAGGTAGCAGAAGTTACTACAACACAATCACAAGTTACATCCTGTGACAAGGTGTATGAAGGGCCGTTCGCGCCATAAACACATCCTTTAAACGTTTTAACTTCTTAAACGTTTAAAAATTGTAAAGCTTTAAAAAGTTTAAACGTTTAAACTTGAACCAACCAATCAGATGTTATGAACTGACATTTTCCTGTTAAAAAGCAAACGTTTCCAGTTGTAAATTCGCGACTTCAGACGTTTCCTGTCAAAAGAAAAATTCAGTCTTTTAAAGGTTTCCGGTTAAAAGGATAACGTTTCCGGTTGTGATCGTCCAATCAGATTTTTTATTTGGGCCGCGTGTATTCCAACATATACACCAACCAAGGCTCGAAATTAGCAGTGCACACATGCACAAATGCATGTATTTTTTCCACGGTGCACGTAAATTTTGAGCGGCAGGTGCACAGCGTGCATGTAGCTGCATTTGCAAACAAAGTGTTGAAAAATGGACCGTCGATCACAACGAATATAGCTTATGGCAGACTGCCAATTGTCTTGAAAAATTTGTTAGACAATGTCCAAGCTGTGCGTTGAATTACCCCCGTGGGTATTTTTATCCCGGGAATCTCCACATCAGATGCTCCACACTATTTCATAGTCTGCTTCACATCCTGTGTGACATTTGCAAACTGTTCAAAACGATCTGAACACAGCAATATTCAAGCTTTTTTCTGCAGCCTGTTGTCAAATAAACACTGACCCTGCTGGGAAAGTGGGAAGTGAGAGTCGGGCTGCAATTAAATCTGTAGAGGAGTCCCGACGATGTTGCAGAAACACACACGAATCTCGCAACAACAACAACAACAACAACAGAGAAATTTGTTGAGGCCAATATAATTTGATTTTCTGTAAATTTGTCGATTTGAAAAATTAACAAAAAAATAGCAAGAAATAGTTATGGTGTTTAGATGGTGTTTAGTACAATATGACCTTCTCAAGAGTGATCTCAACACAAAGTCAGATTCATCAGACTATTTGACTTTGTGGCCAAACACATTTGATATTTTCCAAATATTGATGTTTTTGATTTTTTAGAATAGTTCTTTTGAAGGACGCTGTAAGATCCTGTATATAAGTGCTGATACCTGGCATTAGGAGAGCCCAAACTCGTAAAAGTTTACAGATTTCGGGACAAATTTATGAAGAAGGATTTAAAAAAAAAAATTGTTTTGTTTTTGTGCATGTAGGCAAATTGGTGTGCATGTGCATGAGAAATTTAGGTGCACACTGTGCATGTAATTTTTTCCCCCTAATTCGAGCCTTGCCAACACGTGCAAATCTCCACTGGCAAACGTTTCCGGTATGTAGTGTATTTTAACCAATGAAAACCGTTCTTACAAATTAGGTTTTGGAGAATATCTTTGACACCGGGACAATTTGCGCAGGACATGATGCACGGTCGGCATGAGGAATACAATATGCTCGAATATTTGTAAGGGTTATTTTGATTGGTTCAAACAGACTACATAGCGGAAACGTTTTGCCAGTGGACACGTGTTGATGTTGAGGTTTGAACATATGCGGCAGCAATAAAAAAATCTGACTGGACGATCACAACCGATAACGATTTCCCTTAAACCGGAAACGTTTAAAAGTCTTGAATATTACTACTGGAAACGTTTGCCTTTTGACAGGAAACGTCTAAGTATTGGACGTTACAACAGCAAACATTTGCTTTTGGACAGGAAAGGTCTTCCAAATGTCAGTTCATGACATCTGATTGGTTGGTGCAAGTTAAACGTTTAAATTTATTAAACGTTTGGATTTATGGCGCGAACGGCCCGTCTTGAAAGGTACCGATATAATGAAGTTGAACATACCAAATAAAGGCAGTTCTAGGATAAAAAGTAACTCCGAAAATGGAAGCCAAAATATAGAATATTATATCACAATGACTTCCATTTTCGGAGTTACTTTTATCGTAGTTTATGTGAAATTGATCTGTGGGAACAATGAAAGGTAGTCCTATAATGAGGGAAGTTGCACACGTTACGCTAACCATGTGTTACCCAATTAATTTCCGTCCAATTAGACACTACAGTAGGTGCTCATCCAACCTTGACTCAACCAAAATAGCTGAATTTTGCTCTTAATCTTGATACATAATTCCTCCAATACGTCAGTTCGGGATTCCAGATAAACACCATGTTAATTTAAAGGTTATACAAAATGGTCTCAAAATCTGCTACTTTTTTGTGCTAAATTGTTGTAGAGTTGGTTATATAGACTTGTTTTACATTTTTGTATGTTTTCAAACTGCCCAAGGTTGGAAATAGCAGCAGTAAAGTGCGACAATTTCATGCCCCTTTCAAAACGGCGAAAGCTGTGACCGCTTGACCTGTGACGTCACAACCTGATTACAATCTCGCTCAAAGACCTGTTGTGACGTCAAAATGTCAGCGACATCACGCTAGAACTCCCACAGTTGGGTGAATCTTCCGTAATAACGCCCGACGTCAAAGACTATGACGTTTAGGGCGCAATCGTAATCAGGTTGTGACGTCATGCACCAGAGGTCACGGCTCCAATACGTTTTCCCCTACATGTGTGCTATTCGTGTCCTAAAACCCACTTCGACGACATTATTCGAGAAAAAAATACTAATTTGTTGTTTGGAACACTACTGGATATGTTTTAGTGCAAAGTAGTATAGAGTCATTTGGTATAACCTTTAACCAGCATAAAGAAAGCAATATGATACCTTCTTTAAACATGGTATTGTTGGTGTTGTGTTGAGACTGCAAACTGACCTGTTTGAGAATTCGATGGAAAAGGGGGCCAGTGGAATGAAGTCTAGGCCTAAATACCCACAGGTCAGTTTGTACAGAACATACATATGTACCTAAATGGTAAATAAGAGAGATTATACCTAGGGGTAAATATAGATTGATTTAGTGTTATGAGTGAGAAGGGCTGGACATCAAGTTTGATGATGGTTATATATGTCACAAGTCAGGATAAGATAAGACATGTATTACACTTTCTGGATAGTCCACAGGTTGACTGGTGGAGTACAAGATAGGAAAAGATTATAAGATATGTTACAGCTTGCTCTTGTGAGAAAAGCAAACAGTGGCCTGCAAAGGTGATAATGAGACAATGGTGGCCAGGTTGGCTGCTATGGTAGAGCATCTCTCACATATACACCTAACCAGCTAAACTGTATAATTTTCTCAGCAGAGTCCAAGCTTTGGTAAAGTGACGATACCAGTCTGCCATACTTTAGAGCGTATTAATCTCATATTTTGTGGGAAAACAATTAACAGAGTAATATTTAATGCAGATAAGGGATCAAATACATGTATATGCCAAGTGACTATTAGTGACTAAATATAGACAT
>JAVTVY010034005.1:0-14578 GCA_036873755.1 Hanleya hanleyi
GACGGGTGAATTGCGCTATTTCTATTCCAGTGCCTTCAACCCAGTGTACGATCAACCGTTTACCATCATTAACCGGAGGTCACTAGAGATGATGCTGGACCAAGTGGAACAATTGGATGCCTTGAGATGGGCCCAACAACAACGACCCAACACACAATGGGTGGTAAAGAGGGTGACCAATGTTACGTTTTTCGTGACCAAGACGACCAATCAACCCATCGGATGAATGCGTCACCCATGCACTGATGAATACCACAACATGCCGTACATACTCTCTATGTCTACATGCTGATCGTTGACTTGAGCTCAGTAAACACTTGTGCCTGATGTGACGATGCGTTGAATAATAAAACACGGTGTTTGATATTTCGAATGCGAACATACTAAACATACCCAGGGCGGCTTCCCCAGCCTGGGTATGATGTAACATTGGGGATAATAAACTGTATGAACATTGCTGAACTTGTTGTTATTCACATCACCCCATTGACTTGATAGGCAGATCCCAATAAGCCCGGGGATCGATATTAGCCCTTTTGGCTAGAGGTGATAGGGGTTTTCCCCTAGTTTAGAACTGATTGTGCTAAAAATAGATCAACAGCTAGCTTGCTATAAAAGGAAACGGCCTGGCCGTTTCATCAGACACTCTGTCAACCACCAATATGTTCACTTGTACTACGTGCTCGAAATCATTCACTCGCCGGCACGACTTGCGCCGCCATGAGGCTACCAAGCACGATGGAACCGCCCAGTATAGCTGTACGATATGTAGGCCTACACTGTCGTTTCAGCGCCCAGATCATTTACAGCGCCATGAACGTTCAATTCATGGGCCATCCAAGCGTCCATGCGAAAAATGTGGTCAACTCTTCAAACGACCCAGTCAGTTAAAACGGCATGAGCGTTTGATTCATGGTGCATCACCACGGCATGAGGGACAACTTTCCACTAAAGAGGTACCCAGGAGGGACAGATCCACTGAAGATGAACCCGGGGAGGAGAATGCCACTGGTGATGCGATCACGGAGAGCCAGCCCATACCCACAGCTCAGAAGAGCCTAGATATCCAGCCGGTCCCTAGCATCACTGTTTCCAGTCATACGCCTGACAACAACGAACATTTTCTGGAAGATGCGGTGGATGTTCCCAGCGATCTCTTACCCGAAGATCATCCAGTGAGTGAGATGTATCGACGCCATTGGTCCATGATCAGACACTGCTTCCACCGTCATCACCCTATATTGGACTTGTACAATTTCCGACTGACCGACCTCGCCCGTCTACGCAGCTACGTGGAAGCCATCTTCAATGACCAACCTACGTCCTTCACATTAAATGTAGCATTTGGGTACATCTTATGCCATAAGATGACGCGTGAATTGTGCTATTTCTATTCCAGTGCCATCAACCCAGTGTACGACCATCCTTTCACAATCACCAATCGGGCATCGCTAGAGACGATGCTGGCCCAACTGGACACTGTGGATCCCTTAGAATGGGCCTATGAACAGCGTCCCAACACCAAGTGGATAGTGGAGAGGGTCACCAATGTTACGTTCTTCGTGGTTAAACTGACCCATCACCCCGATCGGATGAAAGTATTCACCCATGCACTGATAGATACTCAGAATGCGCAAGCAACTATCTGAGGATATGTTTCCTCAACGGTATCCTGGCCTGTCCGATGACGATTAGAACAAACGGTTCAGAGCGAACATGGCCGAAGATGGAACTTTCTGAAATGGAGACTTCTGATTGGACAAGAATACATCTAACGGACAGGAACGAATATGACAGATGCAAATGGTGGCCTCTGATTGGACAAGAATATTCTTGAATTGTAAATATACCCAACGCGGCTCCCCCAACGTGGGTATGATGTAACAGTGGGGAGAATAAACTATATGAAAAAAAACTTCTTGTTGTTGTTGTTCTCTTATGTGTGATCATTGTTGTTGTTGCTGTTGTTGTTCTCTGTCCGGTCTATATCATGGTGTTATGTTAGAGTGTTAAGGTGTAACGACGGGCGTCACTGCATTTCGAAGAATTAGTGACAATTCCATGGAATATCAGAGCTTCTGAGCTATTTCACCTGGGCGTTGAAGCATTAAGAATGGCGTTGGTGATCGTTGCTACAAGATGACACCTCACACGACGCATTCGGACCAAGGATAGTCCATCTCTACACCAAATACCATCCTTCACCGCCCCAAAATGCCCACTTTCGCTACTACTCCTACTGATGACGTCACCAATGACGTCACAGATGCTGCGGACAGCCCTGAAATCGAGGTCTGCACGCCGAGAGCTACAAAATGACACCCCACACGACGCATTCGGACCAAGGATGGAGCATCTCTACACCAAATACCTTCCTTTCACTGCCCCAAAATACCCACTTTACTTACTACTCGTACTGATGACGTCACCGATGACGTCACAGGTGACGTGAACAGCCCTCAAATCGAGGTCTACACCCCGAGAGCTACAAGATGATACCTTCCAGGACGCATTCAAACCGTGAATAGCCCATGTCGACCCCAAATACCTTCATGTACTGCCCCAAAATGGCCACTTTACTTACTACAACCAACTGCGCATGCGCAGATTAACGCGATTTGCATTCAAAAACACACCATTCTGACTCTACCCCACACAAGCTTCACTTTGACACCTCACACGACCCATTCGAACCGTGAATAGCCCATCTCTACCCCAAACACACCCTACATAGCACCCAAAATGCTCCCTTTCGCTACTACTCGTACTGATGACGTCACTGATGACGTCACAGATGACGCGGACATCCCTTAAATCGGAATGTACACCCCGAGAACTACAAGATGACACCTTCCAGGACGCATTCGAACCGTGAATAGCCCATCTCGACCCCAAATACCTTCATGTACTGCCCGAAAATGGTCACTTTCGCTCCTACTCGTACCGATGACGTCACCGATGACGTCACAGATGACGCGGACATCCCTTAAATCGGAATGTACACCCCGAGAACTACAAGATGACACCTTCCAGGACGCATTCGAACCGTGAATAGCCCATATCGACCCCAAATACCTTCATGTACTGCCCCAAAATGGCCACTTTACTTACTACAACCAACTGCGCATGCGCAGATTGACGCGACTTTCATTCAAAAACACACCATTCTGACTCTACCCCACACAAGCTTCACTTTGACACCTCGCACGACCCATTCGAACCGTGAATAGCCCATCTCTATCCCAAACACACCCCTACATAGCACCCAAAATGCCTGTTTTCTATACTACGGGCCAGGCTGCGCATGCGCAGACTATTGAACACGGACGAACCATTAGTGTAGGCAAGTGCTCCTCCACGAAAGCTTCAAAATAAGACCTCAACCGACCCCATTGGACCATTAGGGACTCACCTAGACTCCAACATGTCCACCCCGTATGGGCCTATACACCCATAGCCATGCAGTATAGGCCTATGGGCCTACCCAGGCCTCGGTGACTTTTTCAAAAATTTCACCGATTCGCTCCGCAACACTTCCTATCGTGTTCTAAATGACGAGACGAGTAAAACGAGACCCCACAACCCTACCGCAAATGTATAGAAGTACGTTTCCCAGGGGGACAAACATTGATCCTATACCCCAGTATGGAACTATATGGGGCTATATCGTACTTTTTCAAAAATTTCACCGATTCGCACGGGGACACTTCCTATCATGTTCTAAATGACGAGACGAGTAAAACGAGACCCCACAACCCTACCGCAAATGTATAGAAGTACGTTTCTCAGGGGGACAAACATTGATCCTATACCCCAGTATGGGACTATATGGGGTTCGGTGACTTTTTTCAAAAATTTCACCGATTCGCACGGGGACACTTCTTATCATGTTCTAAATGACGAGACGAGTAAAACGAGACCCCACAATCCTACCGCAAATGTATAGAAGTACGTTTCCCAGGATGGTCCTATACCCCCCATACCCCATAGGCATTTTCCCGTAATTTAGGATAAAGTCCGAATTCCGTATTTTTTCAGGAAAATTTTTACATACACCCACCCTGGAACTAGGGGGAGATAACTCTATTGACAGGCGAGCCCCGTTAAGCCCGGCGACCTATATACCCTCCATACCCCATATAGGCATTTTCCCAGGTTTTTCGATAAAGTCCGTGTTCCGTTTTTTTTTTTTCAGGAAAAATTTTACATGCACCCACCCAGCCATCAAATACCCCTTCACTTTGATACCTCACTCGACCCCATTCGACCATTAGGGGCTCCCCTAGCTCCAACACGGCTATTTCCATACCCTTGGGCCACCGCGCATGCGCAGAATGCCGATATTTCAATCCCACACCCAGCCCATTAGATGCCCCTTCACCTAAGCTTCACTTTGATACCTCACTCGATGCCATTGGACCATTTGTGGCTCCCCTAGCTCCAACACGGTTATTTCCATACCCTTGGGCCACCGCGCATGCGCAGAATAACGCTATTTCAATCCCACATCCAGCCCATTAGATGCCCCTTCACATAAGCTTCACTTTGATACCTCACTCGACCCAATCGGACCATTTTATCTAGGGACTACTTTTTCTCCGCGGAAGGTTTTTCCCGCGACCGAATCACCGCCAGACATGACCGCATCACCGCGGATGAATACATCTTTGACCTGGGTCACGTGATATGCAAATTTGGAACTCTCCTGTGCTGGAGGTAGCTTTTTGGTCTTTCTGCCGGAACTATACTGCACTTGACCTCTGTGACCCTCCCGTGACCTCCAAGTTCCTCCACAATCCGCCACCGGGGGGAACAAAAAAGTAGGTCAATACGCGCTGTAATAGCCTTTATATATTACTTGTATGCTTCCTTGGTCATCTTATTATTTTTGGATACATGTGATTCGATGACCGTTTAATCATTTCGACGGCAATCTCGGAAACGTTCTGTTGGTTGACATCGAATTGTAATTGCATATTGTCGGGTTGGGACATTTGGTGATACATTTGGTCAATATTGAAAACAAATATCCCCATAAAATACTATAGATTCTCTGATAATTTGCCGGTAATATATGATCTGAGGAGGTTTTATTATTTCATTTCGAACAATGATCTAGAGGACACGTTCACACACTCACCGTTAAAACTTTCATCGTCCTCCCCTCTGTACTGGTACCGATGTTCTCGACGGAACAGTTGGTGCACTGCTTCGCCAGGTTTTCTAGGAAACTGTTGATCTGGAATTGAGAATGATGATATATATTTGTCCACGATTATTATGCAACTCTTGCCACACTTTTTATACCGTATGTTTTTTTCAGATGAATGAGTTAGGAAATGAGGGCATTTAAAAGAATGATCTATACTCTATTGGCACTCGCTCCGAGAGATAACATAAATAGTGAATTATTTTTTTTTGCAATCGGACATCGATACTTTCACTGCATAGTAAACAAATAAACAGATTGAAGTATATAATGAACCGTATATGTCACCTTCGCATAAACCCAATTCGAACTCTACAATGACGAAACGTTAGTGTAGTATTTAACTTGAAATGTGAAGATCACAGTCAGAACAAATGTGATAACTATCACCCCGAAAAGGTGATGAGTTTGAGCCATCACCCTTTTCTATGATCACCTTTAAAAATGATGACCTTCACCTCTGAAGAGTGTTGAGCAATGATTGTAAATTTAGGTCATCACCTTTTAAGGGTGATCAGGCAAAGAGATCACCCTTAAATGGTGATGGCCATAAAGGTGATGGCTCTAACTCATCTCCTTTATAGGTGATGGCCAGTTCTGATCACCATTGAAGGGTGATGAGCTATCACCTTTCTTTCTGGTTGTGATGGGTATATGCATACATATACGCTGTCCTATTTGTAGACACCGTGCAAACATGCTTAAAATCTTGACACTATAAACAGCCAGAAAATAGGATGATTGCCCATCACTTTATTATGGTGAGGATACATGTTCATTACAATTTGAAGTGATCAGTTAAAAAAAAGGTGATGGCTCAGGTCGTCGCCATTTTAGGGTGATGGTCAGGCCTCGCCACCCTAAAAAGGCGATGGCCTAAAATTTGCACTTATCGCTTATCACCCTAAAAGAGTGATTATTATCACATTCAGGTGATGGTGATCACTTTTTTGGGGTGAAAGCTGTCACCTTTTTGTCTGACTGTGTATATAGAAGTACCTATTTTTCAGGTAGACTTTTCCACCTACCCAAAGACTTTACTATACATTTAATTATACTTCTGAATGTTACGAACATATATCGTAGTTTATGTGTGTTGTCTGTAACATTTCCATCTGGGTCGACTTGTATATCTAATATTACAGGAAGATAATGTTAACTGAACCCAGATCTTGCAAAAAACGACTTTTAGTTGAACAAATTAACAGCAGCAGATGGTTATAAGCACATGCATGACCATGACGTTTGTATGACGTATGTATGACATAAGTCTCTTACAGCGGAATGAGAGTTGTAGTTGTACCGATCAAATGACGAGGCTCTTTTCTGACGGGCTTGAAGCATTGAATACATCTCTTCATCAACAAGACTGTGAAAGAAATGAAATCACATTGTTAATTAGGGAACTAGATTCAGAGTATACCTGTGTATGTGGGATCTTGTACGAATACCACTTTTAGATAGGTATGTTGTCTGAGCGAAATGCCGGTGTGATGGATAAGAATGTCCTGGTGATTAGTGTCCATTTTCATAGCCTTTGTATTGCAACCAAGGACGGGTACTTGTCCCCAATGTAGAGAAATGTGTCCTAGCTTGGTCAAAATATAGGAGTCGGATACTCGTAGCCACGGGACATTCCTAGCCTCCACACTGGCCCATAGGTAATGCTCCCATGAATCGTTCCATTAGAGGCATTATGAGATCATATTAGATCAGACATTGAATAGCAATTGCACTGATACCTAGCACTTCTGGTCTTCGAATCCGTCCGTTGTTAATGAAGAGTTTTCTGAGTAAAACTTTGAGCAATTCCTCCCCCGAAAGCACTCGACTGAAATATTCCACTCAAGTTGAGGCAATCTTAATAAATTAATATCCTATCAATGCTCCCCAATCGTATATGTCGCTATGTAGGATCTTCCTGATTTCAATTGAATTTAGTGTTCAGAGCATGCAGGTCATGAATATTTAATAGTCTTATGACATCATGACTGCATTTTAACTACTATCATCGTATCCGCTTTAATCCAAGGTTTATGCCAAGGACCAGTCCATTTTTCTACCCCGCATTATGGTGCCAATCTGGCGGCAACATCAGAAGATACCCCACCATCGTGGCGTCTGATTCGGCTGAGCCAAACCAAAAAGCCCCTACCATTATGTTCCCTTCATAGCACTACGAAGAGTTCTCGGGATTGGTCGACACTCGCGTTAATGCAAGCCAGTTAGATCTCACAAGCGACATATCCAAATGGGGGAGCAGATAGAATTTAATTTCAATTGTATTGAAGTTGAGCGAGTCCAACTTGAGTGGAATCAACTTCACTCAACCTGAGTGAGTTATCAACTCAAACTTGAGTGGAATTGTAGTCTAGTCACTCAACTAGAGTGGGATGGTCTAGTCACTCAACAAGAGTGGGATGGTCTAGTCACTCAACTAGAGTGGGATGAACTTTTAAGAAAGCTTATGATCGATATACGCCGATGGTAATCCAGATAAAAATAGTACACGTATAACAATCGGTGCACTTACTCCTGTACGCTACGGTGTTTAATACGGTAATGTAAGCCATGACGATCCAGAGTCTGTAAAACTGTATTGATGTATTTCGGGTGAATACGGATGGTCATCGTGTCATCGTAAGACTTCGGGAAGCGCCAAACATCTAGCTGGGATAGACAAAATACAAACATCTATAGAGAGAATAGACCAACTAGGCGTGTAAAGGCAGTCATATATTTGATTCAATACCTTATTTGTTATTTGAAAATATGAATTGTTCGTCATCACAGTACAAAAGTCTGCTGGGATCTCGGTCGGGCTCACTCTGCGCAAGATGTATCGCCTTACAGATACTTGGGTGAAATGATGGACATGTTCCATTGATGTATTTGTCAACAGTTGAGTGGGTTGACAATCCATTTCACCAGATTAGATATACAAATCAGGTCCATAATGCCGGAGACAACGGAACAAATGTTCTTCGACCAGTTTTCATGTAGCGGTGTGAGCGAGTGAACACAATGGTAAGAATGACACCCCCTCAGCGCTCAACTGCATGCTATTTCCTATGTTGGACATCACAGTACTGGGCTCTGCAATATGTAAGCATTGGAAACGACCCTCTCGAGAGAAATCCTGACAACCCCCATGGGAACTACTTTTCATATGATCTGTTACAATGAAAATCTGAGGCATTCTGAACACTGCTTTGTTACCCCACATTTTTACACTGTTCACGCGGCGCACAGGAGAGATCGGATTTGCAAGGCATTGGCGCAGCTCCGTTTTCAGATGTTCATGTTATTTTATTGTTTTATTTATTTATTCATATATTTTTGTTTTGGCCAGATGAAATTTTGCCGTATTTCCCAATAAACAGGAAACGGTTCACGGTAAACATTGTAAAATTGTCAAAGAAACTTTGGTTGTGTGTCCCTAGCTTGCTTAATGGGTCAGAATGTTTGTCTCTATAGAATAGAATATTCTCCAGACTTGGAGCGTGCAAGATCTATGGCGTTACGTTTCGTAACTTGTGTCTAATTCCGCTTAACCCGGGGCTAGGGGCCGTATGAACCCATGTACTTCAAGATCCGCATGGTACTCATATGAACCGTCACAGTCAAAGCATGACTGAGATACATCATTCTTTAGATGACGACTTTACAACGAATATTATGGATTAAGAATATTGATCAGCGATACGGATTTGATATTTTTGGAACATCATGATGTCTTGCCGGCATTATTGAAAACTGTTGACCGCTTCTCTCTTGCAGGAAACAAGCCTATGTTTATGTATACATGATTGTCTTTTTGAATTTGGTGCTAATAGTGTTATATGGAATAGGTCTTTGGATTATGGACGCGGATATTCTCTAATGAATGATGGCTGAATTATGAATGACGGACCAGACGCTTGTAATTTTATCCTTGACCAGTTTTCATGTATCCGTGTGAACGATTGACCACAATTTTCTACACATTCTTCGGTTGTCCATTTTCTTAAATCGTGTATACGAGTAACGAGTTTCATTATAATCGAGTGTAGAATGATATCGATGACTTTTGCAACCGGGAACTAATTTGCATATGACGTGTTACAATGAAAATCTGGGGCATTCTGAAAAATGAATCATGGTATTTGGTCTGCTTGCTTCCTTGTGGTTTTTGTTGTAATCCGCGAGGTTGTCCGTCTAGCAGTATCGATGAACTTCTATCATCCCACATTATTACATATTCCGACACTGTAGTCCTGCCATAAATTAGCTAAGATTCATAGCGTCTCCCTTCCCTCACCCCTATGCCGACGACAAATACATTTCCCTGGTGGTAACTCGAACATCTCGCACTTATTATTACCTTTGCGCCCTATTGGACCTTCATTAACTTAAGAAAAAGGGCCGCCATGAATAAAAATACCATAATCGATGTTGTGATCATCATCCCATATATACACGGGGTCTATTATGACGGAAATGCCCATCTTCTTGACCCTCGATTTCAGGTGATTTTGAGGCTCCATAGGGATAATTTTAACGTCTGTAATTAATTTTTGACCGACGAATGGCCATTTGGTCTGCCATTTCTGTATTTTTATTCATGGCGGCCCATTTTCTCAAGTTAATGAAGGTCCAATAGGGCGCAAAGTTAATAATAAGTGCGCCATGAAGATGCTCGAGTTACCACCAGGGAAATGTATTTGTCGTCGGCATAGCGGTGAGGGAAGGGAGACGCTATGAATCTTAGCTAGCCATAAATGCGGTCTTAAATAACGACTCTGTTTCTTCTTTGACTCACATTTATGTTCATTCTAGTTCCGCGAGACTCTCCTCTGTAAGAAGTCTCTATAGTAAGTCGTAGTCAGCCCTCACCCCCCCAAAAAGAAAAGAAAACAGGGATACTAAGTATAGGCGACGTATCATTTCATGCAGCGTTTCACGCTTCACTGTTTCGAAGTCACAGCTGCAATGAACACGATATAATGCAGGAGAATGATGAAGAATGTTAATCGCGGATGTATCGATGATATTATATATGTATATGACCATGAGAAAAAGCTATCTAATACTAGAAGTAGTTCTGATCCAGAGAGTGAACTGTGACGTGGGGAGAGATTTATTACCGAGTAATCATGGATTATGGGTTCCCTGGCTTATTCAGTTTAAGTCAGAAAAATCATATAAGATTTTGTACAAAGTTCAATGCTATTCATTGAAGACTTGTATTATAATGAACCAATCCTAAGTATTATAAATATAGAAACGCCTATATATTGGGACTAATCCTATAGAAATGTGACCCAAATCTAATAGAATAGTATAAAAGCCGGGGAGAATCCCTTGGAAAACCTAATTCCATTCTATAAAATCTTTTTGAAAAATATTGGGATCTACTATAGGATCATCAATATAGACAATCATGTAGAGTCAAAATATCACAGGATCTTTTCTGTTATACGTCTTGATTTTCACCAATTATCATCAGATCCATCTATACTAACATGCTTCATACAAATTAATGTATTAGCACGTCTCCGTAACGAGCGTAAGGCCTTACCTGGTGGTCGGTTATCAGTTTGGAGAGGAGTTCCTTGTGATGGTCGTTCCCTGTGATTATATCGTACACCATGTGTCTGTAAACAAGCAGAATATTGTATATAGTTCTGATCCATTTATTAAACTCGATGCAAGCCAAGGTATAAACCAAATGCAAGTGGCAAATACTCACTTGAATGGTGCGTGTTGATTGCTTCGATTAGTTCACAATTTTTGCACGAACCGGCACGGACGAACGTTTGCAGTTAGACTCGCGGGAGTCAGGATACACACTGCGTCTATATTTGACTAGGCCTATAACTGTATAAACCAAACCACCAGCACCCGTATTATGAACGAAAGCAGAGGCGAGTAACTATGTCTGTGATGCATTCAAATGACTTTTCCATGCAAGCTTGATCAGGTATTGTCAGCAGCTGCATGGCATTAATATTACAGGATGTGTAAAATGCAAGCCCCAAAACTCCTGTCACCTTTCCATGTTAAAGCGTTGGGACAGTCGAGTCTAAAAGACTACTATAGTCTGTCCATTTTAATTAGTCGTCTACTTTGGAGCTTGTCAATAATCAGCAGTTAATACTGCATAAATTTTCTTTTTTGCATCGTGTAGAACAAACAGAACTCTACAAAGTGACTACCTTTTCTTCGTGATATCGATAATATATCACGCTTGAAACAACTTTGTAATTCTCTCCATATAAAACTCCAGTACAGTTGTTTCATGTACCGGAACTCATTTACATAGGGAGACGTCATAATGTATTCGTGTTGTCTAGCACAAAGGTCAACAATGCTGTGTATGGTCATAGAGGTGTGTGCGGTTTATCATTCGGCAATTTCACTGGGCCTGGGATATAAGCGACACTCACACGGACCGCCTGTTATTGCTGTATTCGGCCTCAATGACCTTTGTGCCAGTGAGCATGAATATATTTTGACGTCTTCCTATGTAATTGAGGCGCGTTACACAAACAACTGTACTGGAGTTTTATATGGAGATAATTAAAAAGTTAGTTCAAGCGTGATATATTATCGATATCACAGAAAAATGGCAGTCATTTTGTAGAGTTTAGATTGTTATACACACTGCAAAAAAGAAAATTGTCGCAGGGTTAACTATTGATTTTTGACAAGCTCAAAAGTAGACGACTAATTAAAACGGACAGACTTTAGGACCATTGCCAATACTCCATTTGACCTCATTCTATCTAATCAGTTTGCTTTTCCGCTAGGATGTATGTCTTTTTTACACTTCGAACACCTTCAGATGGCCGTTACCTTTATAATAATTTCTATGAATGGAATATATATATATTTAAGTAGATATTGTAAACTAGAGCTAGAGAAGCTATGTATTCGCCCTGATCTTCACAAGCCATGGTTTTGGTTTCCAAAATTTGTTGTGCATTCATGATACTTTCAGGTCGAAGTTGCGGCAGATGGTATATCCGCTGATACTATCCAGAAAGATTTCATTTTTATACGCCCGCTCAAAAGGCGGACGTATTATGTGATGGCGGTTTCCGTCCGTCTGTCCGTCCATCCGTCTGTCCGTCTGTCCGTCCCCCGTGTCCGGTCTATATCTGGAACAGTTTTCTATTTACAGTTCCAATTTTTGGTGAGTGGATACCCTACGGGGAGACGATGTGTCGCGTACCAAAATGAAGGTCGAGGTCACAGGTCAAAGGTCACGGGCCTAAAAACAGGAAATCACTGAAGTGTTCGTGACCGGTCTATATCTGTGAACGTTTTCTATCCACAGTTGCAATTTTTTGTGAGTGGATACGCCAGGTGGAGACGATGTGTCGCGTACCAAAATTGAGGTCGAGGTCAGAGGTCAAAGGTCACTGTTGCCAAAATCAGGAAATCATTGATCGTTGACAGTTTTCTATCTACAGTTCTAATTTTTGGTGAGTGGATGCCCTAGGGGAGGGACGATGTGTTGCATATTAAATGTAGGTCAAGGTCAGAGGTCAAAGGTCAGTGTGATCGAAAAATCAGGAAATCTTTAAAAATTTCTAATTTTTGTGAGTGGATTTAATAGGCGGAAATGAAGTGATGCATACCAAAAATTAGGTCACGGTCAAAGGTCACTGACCCCAAAATTAGGAATTTTTTAGAAATAACGTTTTTGGTGTCAGTAGATACATTAGAGGGACACAATGTGTCACATACCAAAATGTAGGTCAAGGTCAAAGGTCAAGGTCACTGTGACCCCAAAATCGTGAAATTGTTAAAAATCATGATTTTTTTTGTGTCCATTGAGAAATTGAGGGAGACGGTTTGTCATGTACCAAAATTTAGGCCAAGGTCAAGGTCAAGGTCACTGTGACCCCAAAATCAGGAAATTATTAAAACTCATGATTTTTTTGTGTGCATTGATAGATTGAGAGAAGACGATGTGTTGTGTACCAAAATTGAGGTCAATGCCAAAGATCAAGGTCACTGTGACCCCAAAATCAAGAAATCATTATCATTAAAAGTCACATTTTCTTATGCCTGTTGAAGACGAGGTCGTGTAATGCGATGTTGCGTTCTGTCCATTCATCCATTAACATTTGTTACCCCTCAGCCCATAGGGCTGTGGGGTCTTGTCGTTGCCATGTACGTACGTACGTCCGTCCGTCCGTCCGTCAACATGCTCTTGTCCGCTGAATATCTGCAGATCTATGAAGTCGGGCCCGACCAAACTTTGGGGAGAGCTTCCTGAATGTTGACTGATTAAATGATTAGATTTTCAGGTGGCTATGATGATTTGATGATTTTTAATTATTTTTTTTATTATTTATTGATGGCTCAGCTTTTGCACTGCTGTCTATGCCCATCAACATGTTCTTGTCCGCTGAATATCTGTAGATCTATCTGACGAAACTTTGGTGAGAGCTTCCTGAATGTTGACTGATGAAATGATTAGATTTTCAGATGGTTATAATTATTTCATGATTTTTTATGATTAGCTTTTGCACTATTATCTATGCCCATCGGGAACCCTTGGTTGCATGTTTCATTGTGAATTTTGAAGGTTCCCTGATACAAGAAAGATTCTCGTTGAATGAAGGACAACATTTTTCTTTAATTTTGCTATTAAATCATTCTATTCTACATCATATGTTTTATCCTAAAACTTTTGCATGAACCATATTTGTGGCCACACATTTAACTGGTACAACATTTTTATCAATTTTTGTCACCAAACATATTACTGCACCTTGGAAATTATTTAAAACGAGTGATTAGGAGAGCCCATTTTTAGCCTGACTCTGGGCAATTTTGAACCAGTTTGTATACCTGAAGTTTATGCCCCCCCCCCCCCAAAATGATAAGGGTGGGCCTGTGTCAATCAGTGTGTTTACTTGTAATCACACTTGTGCAATGCATAAATTGCCACTGATAAAGCTACACTTTCTTACATGCTGTAATCCCAGCACACCACTCGCATGAAACCTATGTCTCTTTTATATGGTGTCCAGGGATTTTTTTCAGGTTCCGATCCCAAACTCCCAGTTCCTTCTCGTAATTCATTATTGAGGGTCCAATTTTTGAAAGTGAATTTCGGCGCAAATAGCCTGTGATCACTCACAAAACAGAGGTTTATTAACATGAAATTCAATACCCAGCTATGCAATCGGATCGATATTGAGGATCCCAGAGGCTTTTTCTAGTATTTCCTTCAGAAATCCTTTCAAATTGAACAACAACAACACTTTCGTCTTTTGTTTCATTTGAGTTTTGGGCGCCCATATGTTTTCCGAAACTAAGTTGGCTCTAGATGCAGCCCTGATCCTACTTGACTGAAAAAAAACAGGCTGA